>CM045459.1:28084063-28296563 GCA_024666655.1 Dascyllus trimaculatus | reverse complement strand
AGACTCTGGGAGTTATATTTCTGGAGATGCTGAACCCCTTAAAATGGCTTTTCTGTTAAGATGTGCTTTTGATGGTGAAAATATCAAAATGTACAGGTCTGGAAACATGTGATATTCCTTATTTCAGCCAGACTAGTTTATATGACTTAGTTTGAAGAAGACAAGGAATCAACACGTTTCCTAAACTCTGTCTGAGTTGACCCGCCAGCTGACAAAAACGAATGAAAACAACGAATGAGTCCAAATCGTCTTTTTATTTTCAAAATAGCAAAAAAACTGCAACCTTGTCATGTCACTCCGACCACACATCACATTCTACTGATGTTAGAGGCCTCAAAACAAGTGAAATGTTACGGAAAAGAGACTCTGTATTTACATGAACTCTCCGGGGCTCCAACGCCACCTTTGTTTGAAAATTTTGTACTTTTTCCTATTTTTAAGGGCCCAAGATGAAAAACGTGTCCTCTGCTGGAGACACATGATTGTTTAAATCTGCTGAAAACAATTTTGTCTGTGTCTTTACCAAATTTCATGACTCTGGGAGTTAGAGTTTTGGAGATATTGAATGTTTAAAATGGCTTCCCTGGCAGTATGTGAGTTTGACAGTGAAAATTCCAAAGTGGTCTGGAAACATGAGATTTTCTAAACTCAGCAGAAATATTTTACAGAACATAAAAATGGAGTCTATTCCTGCCAAACTTGCCATAATCCAATTCTACTGATGCTGAAGGCTTCAAAAGTGGATGAAATGTCGACCAAAGACTGTATTTTTAGGAGGTAATATGGATACATCCATATATTTATATGCACTTACAGGATCTTTCTGCGACTCTATTACCACTCTTACTTTGAAAATTTAGCACTTATATTCCATTTTCAAGGGCGGAAAATGAAACATTTGGCCTCTGCTTGAGTCATTTAATTGTGTTATCTGCTGGACACAGTTTTGTCCTCAATGCGTGGGTGAGAATGCAGTTTGGTTGTATAGGAACATAATTCTGCCTCCTGCAAGTAAAGCCCCGTTTGTGTTGTGTGGTTGTCGTTCCTTGACCAAATACAACAAACCAAGTCTCAAATGCGTCTTTATGAAGTGGGAGGAACACGTCTGAACACAGCTGCGTCTCTGACTGGACTCTGCAGCATCCGCAAAGCTAACGGACAGGAACACTTTGATTTGGTGTTGCACAAAAATGGTGACAAATGACAAACAAGTGCATTTTTTTTTCTCTCTGCTGTCTCTGATTCCACAAGTAATAATTTACATGTAAATGTCTGGATGGGAGAACCAGCGAGAACCAGTCTGAAGGCTGAACTGGGGATGAAAGAATGAGAGTGGGAGTGAGGGATGGATGTGAATTCCAGGAGGTTTGTCATCCCAGCAGCAGAAACAGGAAGTGAGTTAAAACCTCTGTCCCGACCCCTTGACCTCTGCAGATAACATTCCCACCCTCCCCCCAGTCCTCCCCCAGTCCTGCAGCTGTGTGAAAGCCTCCCATTGCTGCTGGTTTCCTGTAAGTCGTCCAGATAATAACTCCAAGACGGTTTGCTTTGAAAACATGTGATTCGTATTGTTGAGGTTTCTGCTCTGTGGTCATTTTTTAAGGCTCTAGTGTTTTTGGCTTGTACTCATCCATCACAGCACTTTTTGGATGCAGCCTCTTATAGCGGCAATTATGTTTTATGTATCTTCATACGACGAGTATTTTCAGAGTTACAGGCCATTGAAGTTCATAGAGGTTGGTTGAAATTGTCTGCGTTTTAATTTGCTTTATTTTTTAAAACCCTCATAACTTCATAAGTACTGGAAATGGATTTGAATTTTTTTAGTCATCATGTCTAGACAATGAGTCTGGTATCAAAAGGAGACCTTTCATTTGCTATAACTTATTTTGACCAACCACCAGTCCAACACGGCGATATGAGCCTTTAAAAGTTTACCCAAAAATACTGTTTTTCCAACATTTTTTTAATGGATTATGAGAAAACAGAAAACACACCCAGGGTGATTGTTTTCTTTTTTTTTTCAATAACAATTTTATTGGAATATTAGAACAATATAACAGTTAAAAGACACGTACATGGACACAACCAGGAAGAGAAAGGAAGAAAAAACCAGACGACACAATTAAAGCAGAAAAGACATAAAATAAAATAAAATAAAATAGGACATTAAGTACCCCACTTCCATATCATGTTCATTTCAACTTATTATTCTATGTCAACCTGCCAAAGTCCATTAAATTTAAATCCAGCCTCAGTATGGATGAGTGTGTCCAGTGGTCGTATTTAGTCCAGAGGGCTTCCAATTCAGATAACAGAATCTTTGGACAATAAATGAAGACTTTCTGCAGGAAGGTAGTCCATGAGTTGTTGCCAAGTTATCAAGAAGAGGATTATTGTTTCTATGACTTCAAGTCTTACACATTAAACTGCTACACTTTGCTGGTGAAATTGTGATTTTTCCCATAATATTGATTCTCGTCGCTGGTTATCGAAAAAAAAAAAAAAAAGAAGGAAAAAAAACAGATTTAGTGTTTAGATTGTGATACCTGGAGTGGATGTAAAACTTCAGCCCTGAAGATGTGATGTGTCTGCCTGCTGTGCTGGTGAAGTTATGAGAATCTGAAATGGTTAGAAAGGATTTTAACCCTGTAATGCCTGACACAAGAAATAATTGACAGGAAAGTTTAATCTTTGAATCTGGAGTCCCTTGAACAAAATGTAAAATAAATAAATAAATGAACAAAAACTATTTGCATATAACTTGCATTTAACTTCAAGCAGTAAGATTTTCTTCTCGGACTCAAACATCAAGCAAAAATCTGAGATGTTTAGGTAGATTGAAGACTTCTTGAGTCCTGGCTTTTGACTGTATGATGAGGCTGGAACGTGCTTGAGCTGCTGAAGTGTCCTTGAGCAGGACGGTGAGTCCGACCACCTCCTGGGCTGCTGTTCTGGATCCGACCCCGGCCTCTAACCTTCCTTCATTTGCATTCGACGCCAGCGTTGGATCCGACTTGGTTCGGCAGTATCATCTCAGTAAACACCCTTGAATAGTCCTCACGGTGATTGACAGCTGTATGGGCCTTTGACGGACAGGAGGTTTTGTCTACGAGGGGCCATGCCACCAACTCCCATGGTGCACCGGGACAGTGGCTGTATAGGAACAAGAAGGGACGCAACAAGTTGGCGAAGGAAGGGGGTCGAACAGCTCCTCACCTCGGCTTTAACAGTGAGGTCAGAGGTCACGAGTGGAAGTGGCATCACTCGTCAGCCTGTCGCATCACTGAGAGATTCTTCTAGTAAATGAAGATGCTCCTTTTATTAGGGATCGACTGATATGAGTTTTTAAGGGCCAATACAGCAATTACTGGTAATCATGAAAGACCAATAACCAATATTTGGAACTGATATATATTAAATGCAATGTTTTATCGACATGTGACAGCAGAGATCATGCCATTCATAACTAGGCTTCTTCATTAATAAGGGCGACTAGAGCTGAATATGTAAAATAGAAATAGGAGCAATTAAATTATCTCTTCTGTTTATGTGGGATCAATTGATCAGTTTGTCTCCTGCTGTTCTTCTCTGTTTTCTTGATCTTTCACTGTTCTATCACTTTTGTTGTCCTCTAAGGTCCAAATCTTTATTTATTTATTATTAATTATTGTTTTCCAGACCCTGTTTCTGGTTGATCTGTGGCTGCTTTCTAATTTAGCCGCTAGCCGTTAGCGTAGCCTTAGCCACTGTGAGAGAAGCTAATTTCCCGACGTCTTGTGTTTCTTGTTCAGTTTTTGCTGCTTGAGAGCCATTTCTGAGAGAGAGGAGGCTGCATTAGACCTGAAGTAGCACATTCAATTTATCAATAATCGGCCTGTAAAAATACAGATACCGATAATCAGAAAAATGTCAAATATCGGCCATGATAATCGGTCTATCCCTACTTTTTTTCCCATTCAAATGTCTTTAATGCCTTGATAACCGTATTTTCAATTTTGCCAGCTGTATATTAATTACATACAAATGTCATTCTGCAAATGGAGACGGATGTTTACAAGTTAGACTCCGACCTGTTACATCTGTGGGCACCGTTTTCCTTATAAACAAGGAATTATTTCCGTAGCTTCAGGCGTGTTTATATCTGATTGACTCCCACGTTTCCTCCATTTCTTGTCTTGTCGTGTTGGCATGTAAAACCAGCAAGGTGGAAACTGGGACACATGACATCTGTTGAAACCAGTGTGGTTTGGTTGCATTTTGATTTAGGAACTGAAAATAAGGTTCTATGGAGGTTCTGTGCCAGACTGAGCTGAAATACAACCACTCTGCTGGACCGACGTGCAGCCGCATTCAGCTCAGACTTGTGGGCCGATGACATCTGGTGAAACCCAACGTGGTCTGACAGCATTTAGATGGAGAACATGAAAATAAGGTTTCAGAACAAACTGGACTAAACTGGAAGTGTTACCGCACTCAGCACAGGCATGTTGATGTCAACCTGCAACATATTTGAAGTTTTACGCTGTTTGTTAACTGTTATCATGTTTTGATAATGTTCCCATGCACAGTGCAGAGTTGCAGGTATTTGTGCAGCATTTAAATCTGATTTAATCATTAAAGAATGTGACTACACACAGGGATCTCAACCCACTGAAGCCTAAAACAAGGCAGCAGGTTTTAAAGGCCTGTTATCTTTTTTAAAATCACCAAAATTACATCATTTTATCAGCAAGAAATTGTAAAAACAGAAAACAGTTTTCCATAGTCCATGAACGAATCATGAAAATCACTTTATTCATCATGCCTGACTTGAAAAAATTGCCAAAAATGAAGTGTCTGCAGAAACAAAATTCTGTGAAAAACAAAAAATTCCACACTCCACAGTGCAACTTTGATGCCATGATTGACTTGACAGCAATTAAAAGTCGCTTTATAATAATTCAGAGACTTTGCGCTGAACTGCAGGATGTGTTTACACAGAACAGAAGTATGGAGACAAATGTGAGTAGTAAAATATCGAGACTATATAGAGTCACATTTTTTTTCAATATTGGTAACATCTGTGGGTGCTTGGAAAAATATATGGAGGAGCAGGACTTTATATTGCAGTGAAAAATGAGCAACAGTGAGTTAAAAATGTGACAGGAGCAAAAAATGACAAGAAAACGCCTGGAGTTCAGGAGGGTTAAATAGCTACAGGCAATATTTGAAAATGTTACTGTTAAATTGTGCAAGATTGGAGCATTTTTCTCACTTTAAGACTTGTTGGTAGTCAAACATGATTCGCAGCTGCCCTCGGCATCAATGACACAGCAGTAGAGTCTGACTGGTGCTCAGTCCTGCCTTTATTACACTGTGAAACTAAAATATTGTAACAAAGTTAAAAGTAGATCAAGCCAACAGTGTCAGTAAATTACAATTATGCATTCCTTTTACAAGGTATGAATGGTCACTAAAAACGTAGAAAACAATTACCCCACTTCACCTGCCAAGAATGCAGATTCTGACTGGCGACAGGTATGTGCTTACTCACTGTTCGTGATCATGTGCACAAAAAAAATCAAAAACGCATAAAAAACAACAGATTTAAACCCATAAAAGCGGTTATTTGATGCTACATACCATGTGAACTTATCGCGCACACACACAGTGAACTCCTGGCTTCAAAAAAGTTGCCTTGTGATGACACACTTGACTTTTATGCCAGTTCTGGGGTGCGCTGCTCAACCCCGGAACATGAATACACACAAAAAAAATGCTCTCACCAAATCATGTTTGAATTTAAATTGCAATGTCAGCAATATGAAATTCTACAGGATTTAAGACTAACAAAATCAGCCACAACAAAACAACTGGTTTAGATTGGCCCATACTTGGCACAGGGTAATGTTCATCGCTTTCAAGACGAAGCACAGGCCGTTCAATGACTGAGGGTTTAGAGGGTTGCTCCTTTTTTGATGCAGTCTTTCGATCACCAACCTGCACTTTGACCCGACGAACTTACATTTACCTTTAATCCAGTTCCAGCAGAACACCACATAGTACCAATATGATCAATGTTATTCACTTCACCTGTCAGTGGTCAGAATGTTGGGGCTGATCGGTGTGTATATTCAGTTCTAGTTACCCTTATTAATGAAGAAGCCTAGTTATGAATGACAGCTCTCTGCTATCACAGGCTGATATAACATTACATTTAATGTATACCGGTTCCAAATACTGGCAATCAGCCTTTCTTGAGCACCAATAATCAGCATCATTATTGGTCCTAAAAACAAAAGAAAACAACAAAAAAATCCCACATCAGTCGATCTGATCAGCTGGGTGACAGTTTACCTGCAGCAGGTGAATAAAAAGCCCAGATTTATGAAGGTTTGCACACAGCAGCGGAATTGAACCAGCAGCCCTCTGAACACTGCAGGCTACTGGGTCACATATGAGAGCTGCTGAACGGGTTTATTGGTAAAAGCTTGTGGAGGGAAACATTCATGCATTATTCATTTTCTCTATCACACTTTTATCTCACACACAGACTGTCTACTGAGTGTTTGTGTGTCACAGGGAAAGTGTTTGTTTGTGCGTGCATGCAGAGTTGTGTACAGTGCTGAGGGAAATGCGCAAACTCGAACAGCAGCGCTTGATTTCTTAATTTTTTCTCTCCACGTGCATGTAAACGCACACATGAACATACTCACTCTTCAGTAATCTCTCTATCTCTTTTTGTGCGTCTCTTCTGTGCACACAAACACAATCAAACACACATCTGTATTCACTGCTCTGGGAAGCCATTAGTGTGACCCAGCCTTGATTACTTATTTATGGGCCCAGCAGACTAAAGTGAGGGGAGTGGAGCACCGGGGGGCCTCATTTATACAAACTGCTGTTTGACTTCACACACATCTCAACACAATCTCTGCAAAATAAAAAAGAAAAATATGCTCATATTGTAAAAAGAGATTCCAAGAAAAGGCTAGATTTCTGCCCATATTAAGATAAGACAAACCTTCTTTAGTCATGAAGGAAATTCTTGTGCCAGAAACTACTTAGAAAAGACAAAATGACATAAGAAATGAGATGTCTAAAAAGTAAAAAGCAATAAGATATCAGTACGATAGACAATATGATAAAATAAACAAGCCAAAATAAGGCAGTAAAATTGAATACTGGCAATGCCACACTTAAAAATGAAATATTACACAACTGACTGTTCAGAAAAGTGAAATTTTGCACATGACAATGAAATATTATATATAAATTTGAAATATTGCACCTGAAAAATGAGATAAAATGAACTATTGCATGTTACATTGACAATGTTCTACAAGAAAGTGAAATATTTTTGCATGTAATTCAAATATCGCACCGTCAAAATGAGCTGAAGGATGTGTTTGTAGTGGATATGGAGCATTTACAAAGCTTTCTTGGTGACCAGCTGTGTCAGAAATAATCGTATTCTTTGATAAAATGTTGAAGGTAAAAGCCTCTGGACGACAAAAAGCTGGTGATTGTTCTTAAATCATCAAGATTAGTGGTTTTGACCAATTATCAAATAGAATATTCACATTTATTGTCTGATTATTGCTGTTTTCTTTATAAGACTATCAGCATTGAGGGATGAATGTTGAAAAGTTTTCTTTTAATTAAACATTAAAACAGAAATAAACAAAAGTAGTGCAACAAAGTTTTGTGAAGAAGTTCATACTGTTATAAATTTTAATTTTTGCTGCTAATGTGTATCGTCTCATTGATTACTAATAATCAATACTGTATCGCTTGATGATTTTATATTTGTGAAGATCTCTTTGACCCAAGATGAATGCTGTGTATATCCACACACACGTTTGAATCAGGGTTTTTGAGTTGTGACAACTTCTGATAAAAATTATGTTCAGCCAACAAACTACACTGAGTTGGTTGAATTAGTGTTTCCTCCACAGTCAAATGTATTTGTTATTACTAGTTTTAAACATCTTAAATGGTCCAGATGTGGAAGGAGGAGGAGGAGGAGGAGGAGACTTGAAATCTGGAACGCAAGATGAAGAAACATGAAGTTATCAACTTATTTTGTTAAGTTACCTCAAATTAAATTCAGTTTATGAAGGAATTTGAGTTCAAATTCTGCATAATATGAAGTTCATCATGTCAGCAAAACCCATCAAAGTAATGTTTGCAACTTAACAGGTTTATCAGTTATTTAGATTAGAATGAATAACTACTGAGTAAATCCTGAACTCAGGGTGGAGAAGAATGATCAGGCCGATATAAATAATTTACTCCATCTTGACTTTTGACTTCTTAAAATCGATTTACTCAGAAATTTGAGTTTAAATTACACACAATATTATTTGATGTTGTTACCAACATTAATATGTCAATACAAACAATCCAAATAATGTTTGCCACTAAATTAATACATTTGATTTTATCTTGCAGCTGTTGTTATTTTACTGGTAATTGCCATTATTTGAAAACAACAACTATAACAATAATCTAAACTAGAATCTTGAAACTGTTATTTTAAATTTAAATTACTGATCATATCCAATTAAATCACACTTCATTTACATATTAACCCTTAAGAATCATGCCAAAAGTGAAAAAATGTCTGATAATGTCTGTGTTTTTATAAATGGTCATTTTTTTCTCTTATGTTAAAATCTGCCAAAAAAATCATTATTGTACAGATATTTGCTGTTATTTGAGGAAAACAATAAAAATGTCTTAAACTGTAAACTTTAAACTGTTATTTCACAGATTTTTCCTGTTAAAAAAAGTATTAATTTAAACATTAGCTTTTAAAAACAGGCCAAACTATTAAGTCTGCAACATCTGTATTTCTATTATTTTCCTTTATTTGGCTCTAATATTGCACTCGTATTGTATTTAAGTCCTCAAAACAACTGATTTTTTTAATTTTGCTGTTCTTTGAAAGAGAAAATGATTTATATAAAAGACTTAAAAATAACTTTTTAGGCTCTTATTTTGTTTTTAATCACCGTTAAAATACAGATAAATAAATGGGCCAAAACAAATCTGAATTTTTACCATTTTTCCATGTAGTAATTTGTTCTTTTTACAATAGGAGACTGTCAAATTACACTGTTTTACTGCATATAAATCATTTTCTTTAGTGTTTGAATATTACCGTATTTTTTCTGCCAGATTTACACTTTTTAAACAGATATTTAATTAATTAATTTATTTATCTCTTTATTTTTATCTTATAGTTCACATTGCTGTTTTTCCCCCCAGTAACAAACCCAACATTGCTGCTTCACAGCTTCTCAGTGAGGACTGGTCTCGTTGCTGTGAACAGCCACTGATGCTAAGCTACTTGCTGATGGTCAGAAAATGCGTTAAATCCATTAGAGTAGTGTAACTAACTGGCTGCTAAGTGGACATGATGTAATTTCAGCTTTTTCTTTTTTTTAAAAAAATTGGGCACAAAACAAAGCTGGAAAAATGTAGATACTGACTACATGTTGGTGATTTGTGTGAGCTTGGCCTCACCCACTGATAAATGAAATCATTCGTGTTTCCTGTGTCGATGAACTGGAACAACTGCACATGAAATCATTCAGTCAGTCACAAAACACGCATCAGTTCTGTTTGGAATCTCCTTTTTATTGGTTCGTCTTTAGCCAGGAGGGTAGCAGCAGCCACACCACACCGAGAGGAACAAACAAACAAAACCAAAAGACAAACAACAACATCAACAACAACAACATGGGTGCTCTTCATCTCCTATGATCACTGTAAAATAAATACTTGTGATTATTGTTACTGCCATTGTTGCAACCCTTCAAATAAATACCCATGAAGCAGTAACAGCAGTGAAACAGAAACGTGTGAAATGCATTTTGTTCCATATATAATATATTCATTTTAGATAGATTTCTATATATATTTGTTCCATATACTCTCCGTAAATTCTTTTACAACATACAAGATGCCAATTTGTACCAAAAGCGATGCTTGCTAAGACACGAGAGGAGGAGTTCGGTTATAGTGGCAGCCGGCGAACGTACAGCGTCAGTCCTGAGGGAGGAATGATGGGAATGTTTGGATTTCTGGATTCATTTGTACGTACAGATACACACAGCAGCAGCAGCAGATTCACCTCAGCAATGATGGCAATGCAAAGAGAGTTTAGAGAAGAAATTAATTCGCCAAAAAAAAAAAAAAAATTAAAAATCATAAAAATTCACAGATTTTGTTGGATCAAAAGTAGTTCGTCATTTCTCTTCAGTCTTGTGATAAATTGTATTTTTATTTAATTTACTGGTACCAAATGCTGCTTCTACTGCCTTCTATTTAATTTTACCAATAAATTAATTCACCAAAATGCATTTTTTTTTACAGATTTTAAAATCATAATAGTTGTCCTTCATTTTTCTTTAGTCTTGTTAAGATAAATTATATTTTTATTAAGCATTTTTTGCTAAAGTTATGTCAACTTTTCTAAATGTTTAAATCATATTATGGATGAATTTAAAACCAAAAATAAAAATATGGTTCTTTCTTGATTCTGTAAATATTAGCATTTCAAGTATGAAGCAAATGGAATCTAATTTGATTTGACCGAGAAATTAATTCTCCAAAATAACATAAAAAAATATATAATTGTACACAGTAGTTGTCCCTCATTTTTCCGAAGTCATGTTAAGATAAATGATGTTTTTCTTACAATTTTGGATGCCAAATGCTGCGTTTACTGCCAACAAGCTTTCTAATAGACTTCTCTAAATGTTTTAAATCATAATATTGATGCATCTAAAATGTAAAAAAGAAAAAGAAAGAAAAATGTACAGGTCTTGAAATCAGTCCTTCATTTCTCTTAAATCTGGTTTAGATAAATACCTTGATTCTACTGATGCTCAGTGCTGCTTCTGCTGTCATTATCCAGCAAGTTAACTCTCTGATCAGCTCTTCAAAGTGTTTTAAATGAAACTGATCTGTGTGTATCTGTTGCACATTAAAAACACTGCAAACTCAAAAGGGGTCTGAGTGGACAGGAGTCACTGCAAATACCTTAAAAGCTCCTCTGAACACAGAAAAAGACATAGTTAATCATAAAAATGTACAACAGTTTGCTCCAGCTCAGGTAGAAAAAGAGTCCAGGTGGAAAGAAACGTTCCTCAAGTGATCTCCACAAGCACCAAGACCTGACTGCAGCAGCCAGCCAGAGGAGACAGTGTGCATGTCTGAAGCTGAGTCCACACTGATGCGCTTCAATCTGGAATGCTTCAACACTTTATCCGCCCAAACTGTTGTTTTTTAACCAGGTGAACACGGTGCTTTCAAGCGTTGCCATTCACAGAGCTGCATGCAGGATAGAATTTGCCGGCGACGCATCAAAAAATCAGCATTTTTGAGAAGTTCAGTTTCACCCCTCTGGCATTTTTAAAACATTCTCTGTCTTGGTTGGTTGAAAACGTTCGCCAAGTGCAGATAAAATATCCAAAAGCTTTCCAGATTCAACCGCATTGGTGTGGACAGCTAGGTGGTTTGCTTAATAGGCGTCAATTATATGGATTTTTATTGATTGTTTTGGTTGCCAGTACTGATAATGGTAATGATAATGTCAATGGTAAAAGTGGAAAAAGTTGCAACGTTATAAAAGGAAGAGAAATGAAATGAAACTGAGTGTGTCCTCCACAGATACCAACCTGTTTAACAAAGTGGAACCAGAGACATTTAGGGCAACATTCATACATCTGGAAAATAATGTTTGGGCTCAAAAAAAAAAGAAAGACAAATCAAACTCTAATGAAATTATGTTCAAACAACAAAACGCTCTGAGTTGCCGGAACTAGCTTTTCCTCTACAATTAAATTAGTTAAATCAGCCAGGTGGGCTCCTATAGAGGAGAAGACTTGAAATCCTGAACACAATGTGACAAAAAATGAAGTTATTGAAACAATTTCGTCAAGTTACCTCAAATTAGATTCAGTTTAGGAATGTGAGTGTGAATTCCACTTCACATGAAGCTGATGTATCTATGTGTAGCCCTGTGATAGGCTGGCCACCTGTCCAGGGTGTCCCCTGCCTTCGCCCAAGTCGGCTGGATTAGACTCCAGCCCCCCAACGACCCTACAGAGGATTAAGCGGTGTATAGATGATGGATGGATGGATGGATGGATGAAGGTGATGCCACATAGCGTCAGCTCAACCCTTCAAAACGATGTTTGCAGCTTAAATATTTATCATTTAATCAGTTAGATTAAGTTTTTATCTTGCAACCTTAACTAAGCAGGTCCCAGAACAAATGTGCTGCTATATTTAAATACAACTCTTAGCTTTCACAAGAACATCTGTTTAAAATTTGTGCTTCGTGTTGTCTGATCACATCTAAAGGCAGAAATGTTCGCTTGTCTTATTTCTCTACTAGAAATCTGCATAAATAATGGTGTCTTGACTTGATCTGACTGTTCCAGCCTCCCTTCCATCTTTTGCAAAGCTTTTGCTCTTGATGGGATGAATCACTGTTGAAATGGGGATAATGCTGCACATTTTCGGACAGGCTCTCCTCGATTTATGGGCATTATAAGGCTGCAGGAACTTAAAAATCATTTAAGGCCAGCCTGAACCTCTGCACATGTTCAGAACCGTCCCTGCAGAACCTCTTCAAGAGGTTTTGAGCAGACCTGAAGTATTGATGCCGATTATTTAAACCCAGAGAGAACAACGAGTACGATGTCTCAATCTTTTCCTCTTTAACATTGAGATCAATAACTTCAGATTCACTGTGCAGACTGAAACAAAAAAACCGAGCCAATTAGAAGAAGAGTTACATCCAGGAACTACTATCTGTTGTAGTTCTGGTGCACTCGAAGTTGGATCCTGCACTGTAATGGACACAAAAACTCTGAATGAGGCTGATTGTGTTTACATTCCTGCACTGGAAATCCGCCTACAAATTGCATAGACAAAGAAAGGCAAATCTTGAAGAACTGCATCATTTTTTAATTGTCTGTTTCTGAAAGTTGATGTTGAAAGCGTTCAGAAAGTGTTGTTGGACGATCCAACAAGCATGTCTTTTGAAACGTACCGAGCCTTTTATTTTAAAGGGTATCAAACTGTTCAATGCAGCAACTCTCTGACTGGTCTAACTGGTGAAGAACTGTTGTAAAAAAAATCCTCATTTTGTTCGCTTTTGTGCCAGCAGAAAGAGCAGGAAATCATCTAGAAGCTAAACTTTTGGTGCCAAAGATGTTTTAGGTGGCCAAAGTTGCCCAAAAACTTCCTGAAGTTATCACAAGTGGACAGTAAATGGGTGAATGTTCGTTATAACGGAAAACCAGATCAATTTTATGGAAACAAAACAAATCAGAATAAAAATAGTTGTACAGTTAACAGCCCGTATTTACATATAAAAATATACCAAAGTAACATTTAAAATATCAGGTCAGAAAAGTCCATATGCATCCAAACACACTTAAAACCATATACATGCACACACACCAACATACACACCTGACACTGTGTGTTTTTAACAACATTAGATCCCCGGCTCCAAAAATAAAAAAGAAGGTCATGCACGTTTGTTGCATTTAAAAAATATATGTATATTTTTTAGTGCATGCATGATCTCCTCCATCTGACGTCATGACAACATCCTCCCTTTCCTCCCCTCCATCCAGCCTCTTTTCTCTTCCCTCCCTCCATCCATCCATCCCTCCATTCTTCTCTGGCCCATTAAGAGCTATCATGAAGCTAATTGCCTGTTTGATCAACTCTCTGTGGACCTGGAAGCTGGAAGCTTTTAGCCGTCTGAGCTTAAGAGGAGAGACGGTCGAGGCAGGAAGGGGGAATAATACGCCCTGTGTCAGCGAAAGCTTTTCTCTTGTTTGGTTGTTTCATTACAATCTTTTTTTCAAAAGAGAGAAAGTTTATCTTGCGAGAAACTACTCAGGAGCTCAGGTTTGATTTGAGGACAGGGATTAGGGATCGACTGATTATAGGCCTGGCCGATTACTGTGGCCGATATTTAGCATTTTTCGGATTATCGGTGTAGGTAAATTATTGACCAATTCTTGATGAATTAAATGTGCTTCTTCAGGTCTGATGCAGCCACCTCTCTCTGTCTGTTTCACTCTGTGGTCTCAGAAATGTCTCTCAAGCAGAAACTGAACAAAAAAACACAAGCTGTTGCTACAAACCAGGAAATGAGCTTCTCTCACGATGGCTAAGGCTACGCTAATGGCAAGCAGCTAAGTTAGAAGGTAGCCACAGATTAACCTGAAACAGAGTCTGTAAAACAAAAATTAATAAAGCTTTAAGAGCATTTCCCTTTGTGGGAAATACAAGTTATAAAACAGTGAAAGATTAAGAAAGTAGAGAAGAACAGGAGGCGTAACTACAGGAGATAAACTGATCAATCTCAGTCAAGAGCATCCCAATTGAATTACTCCTATTTCTGTTTCACATATTCAGTTGTAGTCACTCTTATTAATAAAGAAGCCTAGTTATAAATGACAGCTTCTCTGCTATCACATGGTGTTAAAATATTACATTTAATGTATATCGGTTCCAAATATCAGTTATTGTTCTTTCTTGATCACCAATAATCAGCATCTGCCCCGAAAAACCCATATCAATCGATCCCTAGAGTGGATTAAGTGAGGAGGAGGATGGAGGAAGGAGGTCGGTCAGAGGAGGGAGGTTGGCGACAGACTGACTTCGGGAGGAAACCCGACCAGACCCTCAGAGCTCCACCAAAGCAGCGCTACTAAAAATAAAAGACCGGGGAGGCTTCTTCTGCTGACAAAACGACAACAACACACACTCGACACACACAGGTTGTCGTACAGTAGGAGGACACACACACAGACATACACACGCACGCTGCCTAATCACCATAGATGCATTCTCCCTCCGGTTAAATAATCCCTCATTCAGCTGTAGGCTGCCAGGGAAAACGTTGTCTGTCTACCTCACAGTGCTTTTCCTTTACAAATGAGCTTAATAGCATTGAAATTCACTCAGTTCAAACAGTGCATGGTCCCTTTATTTTTGGTGTCAGACTCTTTTTGTTCTCACTTGTGTCCCAGTGACCTCAGTGCAACGTTGGTTTCTTCATTTACTCATCTTCTCGGCTCTGAATGTCTTTGTCGTTTCAACCTCAGTCTTCTGATTTTCTCTTTCAAGAGAAGAGAGACCGTTGGCGTCTTTCCTTCCTGGTTCGGTCTTTCCTCTGTGCTCTGTGGGAACTCTGCAGAAAGTGTGGAGGAAGGAGGCTCAACAATAAATAAATAGATTTTAACACAGATTTGCACCACAGAATGCAGAGACAGGCGATTTCTGTCTGAAAGTCCTAGTTAAGGTTGAAGGGCGGTCCAGCAAAGCACGACAGCTTTTTCTTCTTCTTCAAGATGAGTCTTTGTTTATAGGCATTAAGTCTCCAACGTGAACAGGCACAGTAAAGCTTTGGTCCCTCCTGAGCTGGAGAAGAAGTAAATTCAAGGTACGTTAGGTGAACAACACTTCACGGTTGGTTGGTTGGCTTGTCATATGTAGGTAGGTGGGTCACGATGGCACTGTCGTCACAATGTCAGCTGTGGCACTGCTAATCGGCGACAGCGTTGCTTTGGCCACGGCTGTAGGAGAAATCTAGATCTACCTGGCCCTCATTCAAGCCTGTCATAACGGCTTCTCCAGAGCTTTACTACGGAGCGATGGGTGGCAAGGGTTGGGGTTGGAGGCGGAGATCTTGCGGCACACAGTGTTGGTGTTGCTGCACCGGCAGCCAGGTCGTGTGGCCCGGTCATGGGCACACTGACACAGGGCAAGGCACAGCCTGGCAGGAGGGTAGCAGCAGAGGCAGGGCAGGCAGAGCGCCAGCAGCCCCATGGTGCTCCAGCGGGTGCAGGCATGGGCCGGAGCGCAGGAGCATGGCCGGTCGGCGCAGTTATCCTCGTCGTCCTGGGCGGAGCAGTGGTAGAACAAGCCTTTGACGCAGCACAAGCAGGTACCGTACTCCACGGCACTCTCGGCAGAGCAAAGACATCGCTGACCACAGGCCCAGCAGGACGGCAGGCGACGAGGTGCGCAACACTCATGGCATTTACAGCGACCACAGCGCTCGCAGATGAACATATGGAGACCGAGCTCGGCCTCATCTCCTGCCAGGCGTTTACCCAAGGAAGCGTCGGGCTTGAATTCCCCTTTAGGCTGAGAATGGACCACTGAACCAAGGCCAGAGTGAGATGGAGTCAAACCCGTCAGTAGCCGCTGGTCTGAGGTGGCACTGGTCCGAGACATGGAAGAGCTTATGGTACTGGAACGGCTCAGGTGCGGCAGGTAAGCGTGCTGTTGCTGACTTTGGCTGCGGGGAAGTGCCGAGGGAAAGGAAGGCTGTGGGTGATGGGCATATACTCCGTGAGGGTAACGGTCATCGTGGGCATAAAAAAATCCAGTCTGGGATGCCGGTTCCAGCGTCACGGGCGTCTCCACATAGTCATTGTTGGCCCGGATGGCACGTATCTGGTCAAGCGACAGCACAGAGTCCAGCTCCATCCTCAGGGAATGAGTCGGGTCCATCCTGGCGAGCCAGCTGGGTGGCACCAGGACTGGAAGCCGGGGCCGGGGCGAGGGACTCCCAACGCTCACGGCACATCAGATAAACCTGAAAACACAGAGAACAGCAGTGATCAGTGGTGCTGAATTTAACTCCATGTCATTCAGTTATCAAATTTAAGCTCTTAATATACAAGTTATTCCACTTCAAGCCATCAGGGATCTTCTGCTTGACCATCTGACTTTCTTGAAATACCTGCTCGATCAGTTATGAAAGTACAACAAAAACAACTCCTTTGATCATTTTTGTGACCCAGTTTTTCAGATTAAAAAGTATTTTATATGTTTTATTTGTATTATTGTGGCAGAAAAAAGAAATTTATATTGGAATGTAGTTGATATATCAAACTAAAAATCCACAAATGTCCTTCTAAATACATATTAATGATATCTAAATTTCAGGCAATTTGGAGATGGTTGAGGAGAAGTTGTTTTAGAAATTTGATGATTTGAGTTGAAATGACCTATATGTATATGTTCGTATATGATCCTTTGTTTCCATACGCTGTCACACAGGTGTTATAAAGGGAGAATGCAATGTGTGCCACTAGGGATGCTAGTTTTGAGTCATTTTCTAAATCAACGGTTGCTAGCAATAGCAATCAGTAATGGATTTATTGATGACACAAACTGAGCAAAGTGGACATTTGTCCTGTGCTAATTTTGCTGTCAACAGCCACACTGTTCTAGTGGATCCCGGTTTGTTTTAAAAACTTGAGGTCATTAAGCATCCAAGAAGTCTTTGTCATGGTGCCTGTTGCTAGCTAAACCTCAACAGTACTCTCTGCTAGCCTCTATGAACTTCCGGTAGTCCGAGTGATCCCCTCCCTTACTCACTACAATATTAAACAGGAAGAGGCTCCACCAGGTGGCACAACCAGGTACTGCAGCTAATGTACAATACATTTATGACATGCATGTAGAGAACACATGTTGTCGTCGCATTTTGGAGCTTCTGTAGCCACAGCACACCCACTCCTCTCCATACTCCACTTCTACATTTCAGTGTCCTATCAGAGCTTTCCAACAAGGTTCCTGACCGATAACATTAAGGAACAGCAGAAATTAAATTTTTCTTCTTAATGCACTGCAGAGCTATTCATTTTTCAAGCATATACACTGGATTGATTTCAATAACATTTAATGCATTTGAAATGTGTAAAATCTAGGAAAATGGTACCAGACGGTTAGGGTTAGGACTCCTTATTGACAGATACTAAGTATAAAATAACATGGATCAGATTGGTTGAGAAACCTTGATTTTAATCAGGTCATTGCTAGTTAGAAACTGTTTTTTGCTGGCATTACAAGAGTATAATGTGACTTGTTTTAAATTCCCTCAGATAGAATCCAGACTGAGCCTTCTTACATCATATCTGTAGCCATGCTAGCCAAACATATAGTACAAATATAGTATATTTTGGTTAACATTAATGCGTTCTTTCAGTTAATTTTAAGTCAATCATTAAGTAAAAAACAATAAACCAAGTCGTTTCAGCTGTATGAACAATCCTTCCATCTTTTCCTTACTTTGCTTTCATGTACTTAAAAATTCTAATCCAGTTCTAATCATTATCAAACTGGAGTATGTGCATTTATAAATGTAGTTTTTGATTTTAATGATACCACAACATTTGAGGAAAAACTGTGTGCTCCCTTTTTAATGCTTCATTAGCCGAAACTCAAGGACACAATAAAAGTTCTTCCAGATTCACAGCACATGATCAGTGATCTAACAAGAATTTAAATTATTTTTTTTAGCAAAAAGAGTTCAGAGAGTCAACAACTTTGGCATCTGACCACATGACAGCTGATTTGTGTCCACCGTTCTTTGTCATTTTATGTTTACATTTCCTTCTAAGTGCTATAGAGCAAGAAAAACTCAAAATAAACGAAATACTGACCATTTTGGTTTAATTATTGGCAGA
Organism: Dascyllus trimaculatus; assembly: GCA_024666655.1. Classification (NCBI taxonomy): domain Eukaryota; kingdom Metazoa; phylum Chordata; class Actinopteri; family Pomacentridae; genus Dascyllus; species Dascyllus trimaculatus. Next base: position 28,278,054 of record CM045459.1, on the reverse strand, counting down.
GACGGTACTAAATTGTATGCAGCAAACAGTAGCCTGCGTATTGGCTCCAAATACTTAAGCAGCACTTGATCAAAGATGGATTTTGGCAGCAGAGCCTCCATTTAACCAGCAGCCATGTCATCATGACCGCCGAGGCTCTCCGCCGCTCAGGCTAACGCTATTATTAGCCTGCCACAGCCGGAGAGATGCGACCCCGAGGCCCACACTGTAATTTAGCATCTGTTGAACACAGCTGCTGCTGCCACGGAGGAATCCCACCTGCAGCTTGGGCAAAGAGTTGAGTCAGGGCGAAGGCAGAGGTTTAAATCTAAATTTCCTTGTTTGGTTGTTAGATTCACTCCTTTGACCAGAGGAAATGCACCTGCTGAGGTTTTACGTAGGAGATAAAGGAGACGGGATATTTTCACTGAGGAAAAGATGTCTTATTTTGAAAAACCAGTTGGTAAAAATAAAGTTTTGGTCTGTGGCTCCAACCAAGCAGCAACCACAGCTAACACAGATTCTTCAATAGCGACCAGTGTCTGCCTATAAAAAGGAAATCAGCCATTTTCATGCAACAGTTTCTTTGTGAACTGCTTTCTACCATGAAGGTGCACATGTAGACTCCACTGGATACATTTCTCCTGTTGTAGTTTATTGTAATTTTAGTGTATAACTGACTACAGTAGAACCTGAGGTCTGCTGTTTCGTACTGTGACTCATATTATATTGCATTTATATAGTGTTGCCATTGTAATCAACATTAACTTCTACATACACCTTAAATAACAATCCCAGAAAACAAAAAGCTTCAGGGATTAATATTTAAAATTGCATCTACTACTTAAACATATAATGCAATAAAGGATAAAGGACAAGGCAAGTTACATTTTTATTTAATATATTTTAGAAACAAAGGAAAAAATATTTAACTTTGCATAAAAAAATGATTAATCTTATGGTCAGTTGTTGTAAAAGAACTAATTACCATTTGTAAAAATACAGATTTTTGATGTGGACATTTACACAAATACATACATGAATACTTTTTTCTACGATTGTACTTGTTATCTATAATTTAACATAACTGGGAAAAATCTGGAAAGAGTTAAAGAATTTTCTAGTCCTTAATTTACTTTTTTCCCAAGTAATGGCAAATATCTGTAATGTTTTTTTCTGATTTAAATATGACATTAAAAAGTGACAAATCTATAAATAAACAGTAATTTGCAAAAAAAAAACAAAAAAAAAAACTGTTCCTAAACTTCTTTCTTGGTAATAATTTTAACTCTGTGGTGATACTAGTCAAAGGCAACAGTAAATTAATACTTTGTTCAGTGATTTTACTAAATATAATCTGTAATTTAACCAAACAGGGAAAATCTGTAACAGTAGGTAGTTATTAACAACACTTCAGTCTTTAATATACAGCATTGTTCTTTCAATAACATCTGTAAAATGTAAAATAAGAATCTGTAAAAATAATCACTCTATTTCTGCCAGTTTAAATACAGTAAAGTAACGTAAATAAATACTTTTATCTGTAATTTTATTCGTCATCTGCTATTTGACAAAACAGGGCAAATCTATAAAGTTATAGTGAATTGCTATTTAAAAAATACAATTTAATATTCGGTGATAATAACTGTTTTTGTTGATACTAAATATATTCATAGTAGAAGCCAAATAACATGATTTAAGGTGTCCATATGTGACACCTAAAGGTGGAGGAATATTCTCATCCATCAGTCTGTGCACTAAATGGCACATACTGTGTTGTGTGTTCACTGTAATGCTGAGTAAAGACTGCAGCTAAATGCTTAGAAGGTAAAGCTGCAGAGGAGTGCAGTAAATACACGAGCAAATGTAGCTAAATTGAACAAAAAGTCTGAATCCAGATCAACATGCAGCTTATTTGATTCACTGCTCAGACGGAGACAGAAAAAACATGATACAGCAGCTTGATATCTGTTGTATGACGATTCTATGTAGTTGTGTTAATAAAAGGCGGTTACACACCCTTTTTCTACCAACACGTATATATTCATACACACTCAGATATAGAGACACAAACAAAGTGCCAAGTGGCCAAAGGGGAGAGATATCTGGCCGGTCCTCCCTCAGAGTAATGAGGCCAAATGGAAATGGATTTAAAGCAGCTCAGATGGTGAGATTAGATCGAGGAGGTATCAGGGAGCAGCAGCAAATCACCATCTTTATTCACATTCATTCAAAAAAAAAAAGTCCCACTAACATACACAGGATTTACTGTTCCTTAGATTGTCGTCTTATGACCTAAGGAACCTACTTCCAGGACTAAAGAGGCATGTTCAGTTGTGGTTTGTCCTGCATTAGAACCAGCCCCTGTTGTGGTTAAAACAAACCGTCATGATAATTAAGGATAACTAAGGCGTCCACCAAAGTTCTCTGAGAACGTCAGCTTTTCCTCATCAGAACGTCAGAATTGTGGGTGTGTGTTTTTTGAACCCAGGAATCCAGCCAGCTTAGCCATGCTGGATTTATTTTTCTTAAATTCCAGAAACGTTCTGAGGAAGTTCTACAAAGTTCTTGTAACGTTTTCAGTTTGAAGCTTTCTTTTAGTTCCCAGAACGCTCTAACATTCTCAAAACTGAATGTTGCACTGAGAACATCCTTCCTTAGTTAATATGCAACACTGTGGAACATTGTGGGAACGTTCTATAGATTCTAAAATGTGTTACCTCAACAACATCCCCACAACTTCCACAGAACATTGCAGCCAGGATGTTCCACTGTCGTAAATATATATCTCAGTGCAGGAGCATCTAACATCTGGGAAAGGTTTTTTTAAATGTTGCATTGAGAACTTCCGTCTTATAGAAGAACGTTCTATGGATGTTCCCTCAACAAAAAGACAAAATGATCTACCTTTAATATATCACATTACAGGAACGTTATAAAATATTCTGTATAAAAACATGTTTTGTGAGGGCTGCTGTATAGCTTATTCAGTTAGGGCGTTACCATGTAGGTGCAGGTTGCCAGCAGCAGTCGTGAGTTCAAGTCCAGCTCATGACTCTTTGCTGCATGTCTCTCTCTCCTCTCTTTCCTCTCTACCCCCTTTAACCCTGTCTCTCTCTCTCTATCAATAAAAATGGAAAAAAAACACGTTTTGTGAAATGTGCCAGTCTGAGGTCATTGCATAAAAATCAATCAAATCTGAAAAAGAACCAGCCTTTTCTTAATGTACCGCAACTTTAATGAGATCTGCTAGTTACAGACCTTTGAAACTTTTAATTTGCATTTTTTCTTTTTAGCATTTTGACTCAGAACTTCCTCAGTACAGCAGACAGACACGAGGAATTTTCAGGGCTGAAAAACACATTTGAGTTCAGCCAAGTCAGTTTTACGTTCACTCCAGGTGTCACAGTCTGAAGCCAAGCATCAATATTATTCGATATATCATAGTTTGACCAGCAAAACTGCAGCAGTCTAATGCCTGTTACCTCAAGTTATGGAAACAAGCACTGGTGGCTTGGATGTGTTCTCTGTTTTCTGACCATTCATTGGAGAAAACTTGGAAAACGAGTGTTTCTGGGTAAACCTTCAAGGCTCATATCAACATGAGAACAAGTTACAGCAAATGGAAGGTCTCATTTTGATACCACACTCATCTTCTAGACATGATTCCTTGATTCACTTATTGAGGTTTCATGGAGTGTCCTCTTGCATTCTTGCTGTTTTCTACATCTAGACACAGAAAGCAAAAGAAATTGAAGAGAACCCAAGAATGGAAAGGTGTTTTCTGCCCTCGGCTTCCCCGCAGAGGTCCGGCCATAAAGCAGTCGATAAGGAGCGCCAGGTTGGTTTAGATGAGGATGCATTTTCAAATTAGTCTGCGGCGAGCGGAGAAGTCCTGGCGACTAATCGGATCAGACGGAGCGGTGGCTGCAGCTCACTCGTACTCTGCTCGCCTATCAGCCCATCTAATTGTTCAAAAAGACGAGGCCTGCCGCGCATTTCCATGACCTCATATTTCACTTAGTGCTGGAGCCGACTGCTGCCACCTGACATGACACAGATACTGCAGGAAGTTGGAAAATATGGCACCTTGCTTGTTCAACAAATGCAAAGTCGGTGTAAAATATTTTATCAACAGATTTTGTGAAGTAGTTGCTGTTTTTTTCTGTTGTATTTTACTAGAACCAAGATATTTAGACGCCTTATTATGAAAAGTTTTACACTGACAACACAATGAAAACAAGAAGAATCGTTCCATTGATTGGAATTGGACATTTGATTGATACTTTTTGCAGAACTGAAACAAACACCCACCCAAATATCTGTTGTTTTTCTTTCTTTACCAAATATCAAAAAGGATTATTCCTCTGAATCACAAAACCAGCCAGTGGGTTTGAAATTCATGTCATCTTCCCACCTCTTTTTCTTTAAAAAATCACCAAAATTATAACATCTATCAGACTCCAAAGCTGCAAAAAGACAAAAGTGTTGGATCTTCATCATTTTTCCAGTGATAATCAGGAACATTAAGCAATGGTGAAGGACTGAGTGTGACATCTTGTTGTTAAATTGTGCAAAATAGTTATTTTTTCTGTTATATTCCACTCAAATTAAGACATTTAGATGCTTCATTGTGAGCATTTATGTCTACAATTAGAAATGTCTACAGTTTCATTTAGCAGACGCTTTTTATCCAAAGTGATGTACAGTGGAAGGTAGGCGGGGCAGTTTTAACCCCTTAACACCGATTGTCGCAAATTTCCATCGTACCGCTGCAGCTGAGTTAGCGTAAGCATTCCCCCAATGGTTCGTGCATAGTCAGTACATACCTAGGAACCTTTTGCACGCACTGGTTTCTCTTAGGACCGGTTGGAGTGGCATTTGTGGCATCAATAACATTTTTTATCATTAATGCCTGTTGCATCACACCTTTATGTCTATTATATGTGCTATAGACAAATTAACAATCTCCACTTGGTTTAGCATCAGCTTGAAAGAAAAAACACAATTGTAATTGTATGTAATTGTAAATAAATTCAGATGCCAAGGGGCTATAGACCTTGTCTAAGGGTCCTCACTGGACACCTGCACCCTGACTGGGATTTGAACCACCGATCTCCCATGCCCAGGTCAGGGGTGTTAGTCACTCAGCTTTTTTTTTTCAAAACTAAAGCAAACTTCTAACCAAATATAAATTTGTTCCTTCACATTTAAAAAAAAAAAAAATGTAAGCAATAATCCAAAAGAATGATTCCTCTGAATGTCAAACCAGCCGTTGGGTTTGAATCTCATGTCATCTTTTTTTTTTTAAATCACCAAAATGACAGCGTTTACCGGATCCAGAAGCTGAGAGAAGAGAAAAAGGTTGGCTTTTCAACTTTCCAACAGTCTGTCTGATGAAAATCAAGAAAATTAAGCAATGATGAAGAAGAAGCAGGAAGCACAAGTGAATATAGAATCTTATTTTTCATGTTTTGTTTCAGAAAAAAACAGGAACCATTTCTCTCCAATAATCACTGCCAAGACAAGAGCACTGCAGTGTTTAGAATAGTGTAGCTGTAATTTTGACTGTCAGAAACTGTCATCAAGTGCCTGATCTCTTTCTGTTTCAACCTTCTGAACCCCAAAACCTGCCAGTGGGTTGAAAGACATGTTATAACAAAAGAAAAATCACCAAAATTGCAGCATTAGTCTGAGCCAAAACTGTAAAAACAGAAAAAAAACACTGAATGTTCAACTCTCTGATGGTCCCTGAACTATTCCTGTGTGACGTGCCACATGTAATCACCTTATTCTATACATCTGATCTAAAAATTCACCAAACATAAACAATGCAAAATGGTCAGATTCTGCAAAACCAACAAATTCTGTGATGCTGTGCAAAACTAAGGAGCTATAAGTGCCTCATATGCGACCAACAGTCATGTTGGATGAACTGCAGGCCGTGTTTACCGGAGCAGAGAGGGTGGAGGGATGAATCAAATGTAAGTGGTTCAATTCCTCTTGGATTTAAGAGCCACTATTTGTTTCCACTATTGGTAGCACTTGTGGACACTTGGAAACATGTGGTGGATGATGATTCCAGTCAGCAAAATCCTTGTAAAATAATCAACAAAAATTCAATTTTCATTTTTGCTTTTTTAATGATTTATCATATAAATCACAGCATAAAGTCACGATATTTCATCAGAATCACCTAATTCTACATGTCTGATGTAAAAAAAATTACCAAAAATAAACAATGTGCAACAGCTATATTTTGTGGGAAAAAAAACAATCATGTGTTCCTTTGCACAACTAAGAAACTAGAAGGGACTAAGCTGCGAACAACAGACAGCTGTTAAAAAACTTTGGTACATGCTGATTCAGATTTTGTAAAATAAATCATTTTAAAAATAATCAACATTTGTTTTTGAGTTTTTATGATTTGTGGCATTATAACTGTGTCAGAAGATTTGTTTGAGTCAGTTCTTCTTCTTGTCATGGTTGTGCTGTTTCCACTGAGGTGCAGGACTTTATGTTGCAGTGAAAAATGAGCCCACAGTGAAAGAAGTGACAAAGAACGGCCAGGAAGTGCACGGACAGGGTGTAATTACTGTGAGAATGGACACGATCAGTGTGTGTGTGTGTTTCTACCATTGTGTTTTGCATTCATTTTCATTTTGAACATTGTTTACAGCGAGCACTGTTGAGGAAAACAGCATCAGCACATGACCTGGATCGGCTGCACTGATTGGCTGCAGAGCTGCTTTGGCTGCTGTCTGTCATCAGCAGCTCAGTGAGAGAGCTGGAGGACGGAGGAGGACGAGGCAGCCTCCAGTCTCACGTTACCACCGGAGCTGTGTGGCTTTTTTATTCACTCACATGTTTGTTATCGTGTGTTTGTGACTGTGTGAGGATTCTGGGTAGCCGACTTCCCAAACATGGATTATATTGGACGCACATCTTCCCATAGAGGGTTGTAAACCACAGCAGTTTGTTATTGAGTTCAGTCTTTTAACCACTCAGATGTCCAACTAAAGATGTAAATGCCTGTTTGTAACTGTCTTGTTTGATGAAAACTTTCAGCTATGGGGGAAATAATAACATGAAGCTGATTTTGAGTTTATTTTTTAAATATTTTGTGTGTTTATTTACAGCTTTTTGTAGATATTTGTGTTTTTATGCTGCATCCCACAATCTAAAAACTAATTCAAGGGCCCTCCTACTTTATTAAATACATGCTGCAAAATAAAACTTATAATTTAATGATCTAGACAAACCTTGCATTATAAAGATCTGAACTGTCTGAATTTAGTGAAGTCAACCCTGCTGATCTGAAAATGACTTGACAGAACAAATGACTATTTGTCCAAATGACTCAAAATCTGTTGAAAATAATGAAAATTTGTCCAAAAATTACTAAGAATAGTCCACAGTCACTAGATCTTTGCCTGACATGAAATAAAACACTGCTGTAATGGGTTTTGTTGACATTACAATGCTGGTAATTGCATCAACTTAATATCCTGTGTAATTTCAACTCAAATTTCTGTATTAGTTGAATTAAAGCTAAATTCAAGTTGATGTAACTGAACTACTTAACATCGTAACAACTTAATTTTCTAAATTTGCCAACTTTAAAGAATATATATATTTTATAATTATGAAAATTAAGTACATGACACTTAAAAAATTCATTTAACTGACATGGAAGTACCGGTTGGAGCAACTTATTTTTTATGAGTAATCAACTTAAAGCTTTTGTCAATGCTACTAACGACTAAATCATTAAAAAAATACCTTTGACTGTAGAGGAAAAGCTCATTTGTCTAACTCGGTGTTTTCCGTTGGCTGAATGTAATTTCATGAAAAGTTGTCATAATTTAAAAAGATTGGTTTGAAATATTATTTTGTGGAGAGAACATGTAAGAAGTTATGCTAATTACAGTGATCCAAGTCAATTTAACTCGAGACTTTCTGCCAAATGACTGGATATCATTTAGATGTTTACATGTTTATATATATTTATACTTCTACGGAAACAGCAGAGCCATAACTAGAAGTAGAGAGGGCTCAGGAATGTCTTCCATGCAGAGTAATAAGGGTGCACTGCCATGAATCATTGCAAAAGAGAAAAAAAGAAAAGTTGAATTTATTTGATTATTGATTTGACAAAATTTTTTTTTAAAAAGTATTCTCCAAATTCCCTCAGCTGTTACCAATATTATAAAATAGTTTCTCTACATAATATAGATACTTTACTATTTATTTTATTTATTTGTTTCCATATTTGTCTCTTGTCTGCTCTGCGTTAACACTGCCTGCAGTTCATCCCCAGATTTTTGTCACATGCCTGTTGGTCCCAGCTGAGTCACTGGAAGCGTTTTGGTTGCACCGTGGAGTGCAGAATGTTTTATTTTTTATAGAATCTGTTCAGAGAAAACAGATTATATTTGGGTGAAACTTCAAATGAGGTAGAATAAAGTGATTTTGATGAAACATCAATCGTTAGAGAGGTGACAATTCAGTGATTCTCTCTGTTTTTACAGTTTTTGAGTCTGGTAAATGATAAATGACACCATTTTGGTTTTATTATTATTATTATTACTTTAAAGATACTAAGAAAGATGCTTCAACTGTTTTTTCTAAACTCTACAGAGTTGAGTTACAGATGAAAAACATTTATTGTTGTTTTGATCATGATTATGGAGGAAAACAGCTCCGATGTTTGTTTTTCACTAAACATTACAACAATCTATCTTTACTGTCTCATGACTTAATTTCGCAGATTAATTTATTATTTGTTGTTTCTTTTTCTTTTCTTTTTCACAACGCCACATATTTTAATGTCCTAATCTAAAGTTTTACATGTGGACCTTATGTTTTCCCTCTCTGTGTTGGATGTTGAGGGAAACTGGACGCAGGTTTCTGGTGAACAGTGAACCAACATGGCCGGCAGCACAGTGACTGTTTTATTTAGCACATGATCCATCTGGCTCGAAGCAACGAGACGAGAGGCTGAGAGAAGCTTCAGTCCTCTGTCTGTTTCCGACACTGAAGCTCAACATGAAACATTTTAAAGGATAAACGAACAAAGAAAAGCGCACTGTTAAAAATATCCAGTAAGAAAAGAAACGGAAAATGGTGACCTGGCTCAAGGCTGCAAGAAAAATGTAGGAGTACTGTAACGTTTAAAAACTATATATCAGCAAGTATCTGTGAAATATTAATATATCCGCCTGTATTAAATACAAAAAAAAAAATACTGATTTCTGATGTGAACATTATTTTAGTTTTGTTTTGTTCCCTTTTTTACATTGAACATATAAATTAATATTTTTTCTGTGATTTTTAGTAGACATGATTGTTAATATAATGGCAAATATCTGTAAAATAATGATATTTTTTACAGATCTACATTCAGTAAAATACTATACTGTTTATTATCAATGTGAAAATCTATATTACATTTATATAAATAGAGATTTATAGGAGATGAGGATGTTATTTACTGTTTTGGCCTGTTCTGTTGTTTTGCTTTTGGTTGCTGTTGTTTTTATTTCAGCTGATTTAAATACAGTAAAATTGTGTAGTTTTACAGTCAAACATTGTAAAAGAACAAATTACCGTTTGTAAAACTACTTTACAGGGTTTTTGTTGTTTTTCTTTTTACACGGGACATGTAAATTTATAATTTTTTTTCTTTGACATTACTTTTTTTTACTAGTTACTATCCATAATTTAACAAAACAGGGAAAATCCATAAAATAATAGTAAATAAACAGTAAAAAAAAAAAAATCTTATTAAAAAGTTTTTACAGTGTATTGTGTCCACATTGATTTTTTTTATTTTTTATTTTTTGTGGATGATTAATTTTATTTGTCATGCTTGTCACAGCCTTTCTATGTATATAATAAGACATGCTGGCATAAGACAGGAGCTGATAGAGAGGTTTAGGGACTCAAACACACTGTGATGAATTTCTTCATGTGTGATGTAAAACTGCATGTGAGTGAAGCAGAAGCTGTTGTTTCAGTCAGCGGTAACCTGAGGATGAAGCTCTGAGCTGGGGGAGTATCAGTGATGACTCCTCCTCCTCCTCCAGCACTGTTTTCCACTAAAACCCACTCTGAATCCTCTGTCAGTGACTCTACCAGATTTGGACCAAGACTTGGATCTGCAGAGGACCTGTTAGCGCTCGTACTGCACACACAGACATGCATTTAGTTTGTAACATGTCTCATATGTTTGGTTTAATGTGGGGATGTACTTTGGATCCCTGGTCAATCAAACGCAGGGTTTTCAATGATTTTTCAGTTTTCTTCAGTGGGTTAGTCGGTTTCAGTTCACAGAGCTCTGGATATATGTTGCCTTTCTTGGTCAGCCTTCATAAATGTGTTCATTGAGGCCAAAAACTAAGTTCTGTAAAATATTTTGGCTGAATTTAGACAACTCCATGTGTCCAGACTGGGGAGGTTTTGTATTTTCACTTTTAAAATGTCTGTTTATGGGTGTAGGGGTTTTTTAAGGGCCACATAATTTGGTGAGGACATAGACAAAATTGTTTCCAAATGACTGAATGATTCCATCAGAGGCCAAATTTGTAATTACATGCTGACCTGTAAACAATGTCCACATAGAAAATACAGTATTTTTACAAATTGTAATTTTATGTATATATATATATTTTTTTTACATTACGTGACCAACAACCAAGAAGTTCTACTGTATTTAAATAAGTCAAAAATATGACTTTACTTTCTGTTTTGTTAAACTGATAAAATCACAGAAAAAAGTATGAATCTACATGTTTTTATATAATATCTGCATTATTTTAACAAATAGGAATTTGTTCTTTTATGATGTGAGACATCAAACTTACATTGATTTATTGGTTTTAAAAAAGCTTTAAAAAATGGCGGGTGTTTGTGCCATTTTTAGTTTTTTGGGGTTTTTGTTTTTTGTTTTTTAAAGAATTTTTTAAAAACAATTAATCATGTTCCATTTGAAACAACTCATTTAGGTTGGTCCAGCACTCCTGGTTCAGCAGTAGCTGTAAATAAACATCAACATGACTTTTTGTCACCTCACAGGGACAGTTCAGAGCAGCAGTGGAAATGAGGACTTCAGCAGCTGATGGTCCCTGTCTGGATGTGGTCCATGCACTTCACAACAGTCAGTTTTTGATTTAAAAAATGTATTTTGCTAGAAACTCGCTGCTTTTTCTGTCAGAAAGTAGCAGAATAAAGAGTGCGGCTGCCCGTCTCCCTGCTGACTCCCTGACTTCCGCTGGCGGTCGATGCATCGCTGCATCTCTCCCAGATGACATCATGGTTTCAGGCTATTTTAGAAGCGACTGCAGTGACCCTTTGCCTTGGAATGAGGAGGGGTTGCCCTCTTCTTTCCTGCCTCATCCTCCTCCCGTTTCTCCCCCTGCCTCCCCCCTTCACCCATCCACTGCTGTCCTTCACTGCTTTCCTTCTTGGCTTCCTCGTTTGGTTTTCTCTTAAACATAACCTCTGAGAAGAAGGAAAAAGAAATGATGAAGAGTGGCTCAGCAGTGACCGTTGCAGAAAGTGAACAACTCCAAGCAGTTTTATTTCCTGTTTTTCAGCTCAGAAGATCGATATTAATTGAATCTCTGATCCAGTATGTCAGCGAGCCTGAACTTCAACAGTGAAGACTCCAAGAGGGATGTTTCCCTCAGCAGTAGAATGTGTAGATTACATTTATTCATCTAAAGGTTCGACTATGTATTCTGCAGACTTCATCATTAAATATGACAGAATCAGTCTTTAACTAACCCCAACCCCAACCCTACCCTATGTCCCCTTCCTAAACACTGATATTTAGGCTCCAGGAAACAAACATTACAGTTTGTATGTTCAACCAGCAAACTACACTGAGTTAGAGAAGTTCACTCACTTAATGACGTAGCGCAAACACAAGTTTTAAGTTGGTTACTCATAAAAATAAGTTATTTCAACTAGTCGTTTATGTTACTTTTTAAAAAAAAACTAACTCAGTTGCAATAATTATGAGGAAAAAGGTTTGGAGTTTGCAAAATCTTAAACATGTACGTTGCTTTAGTGTTAAATAGTGAACTTCAAGGCCAAAAAAACTATGTTGTTAAGCTGATTTCATTAAGTTCCCTCAACTTGAATTTAGTTTTTAGTTAACTAGCACAAAGTTTTGAGTTTAAATGACATAAATAACACAACTGCGGTTTGCTTACTTAATGATGCAGCATCAACAAAAGCTGTCAGCTGGTTACTCCTGAAAATTAGGTTGTTCCAAATAGACTTTTTATGTTGCTTCAAGTTATGTAGCCAACTTCATCAACTTACGTCAACTTAAACTTAGTTTGAAAACAACTTACACAAATTACTGTTTGTAAAAAAGCAGATTTTTAATGTTTACTGTTTTTTCTGTGGTTTTATTTTCTCTAATTTCAAGAAACAATTAAAAACAGGTCAGAAACTGATTTGTCATTTTCCAGTCCTTAATATACATCATTATTCTCTCACATGATGTCAAATATCTGTCAAATAACGATATGATTGCCTCGTTTAAATACAGAGAAAAAATGTGCAATTTTACAGTCATACACTGTAAAACACCAGATTACTGTTTGTTAAGGACCTGTGTTTTGTTGTTATGGTAAACTTGTAAATGAAGTTTCTGTGGTGTTTTTTCCTCTAATAATATCAACAGATAATAAATAACAAATAACAATCTTTAATATGCGTGTTTGTCTTTAAAATAAATGAACTATTATGTGATCATTTAAATGTAGTTATAAAACCTGTGTAATTATACAATGTGTGTAAAAATGACCAATACAACACCAATATCCACATTATTTACAGTTTTGTCCTGTTTTTTTACGGCTAACATGTAAATTAAAGCTTTTCTTCTGTGATTATTATCTGTAATATCGCAACAAACGTAAAATACATAAAATAACAGTTAATTGTGGGAGAAAAAATACAGTATATAACTAATATAAAACAAAAGAATATGACAGCGCAGGTGTAAAGTTCTAGTAAAAACAGAATCCTAAGTAAAGAACTACTTTGTGAGGTAGTAAATTATGAGTTAGGAACTTGGCTGAGCTTAAACGTATTAGTGATACTACATAGTCTGGTTGGTATTAGAACTCTCTCACTTCTAAATAGTTTAAAACTGCCTTTCTCCAGTTCCACCTCAGCTTTCTGCTGTTAAACTGAAACATGTAAAGGCACCAAAAGAGTGGTTTTTGTGATTTCACGTTGTGCAAAGACATCATTAAACAACACATGAAGCACAGTTCAATCAGTCCAAGGAGGAATAAAGTCCTAAGCTGTGCATTAAGTTAAAGCAGCACTTTCATGACAGTGTTTCCTGTGTTCTGTGAGGGAGGCCGGTCCGGCACTAGGACCCAGGGGCCTCCGTCCCGCTGCCCTCCGGGAGCTCAGCAGGATTGAATGACAATAAAGTGGACGAGATACCGGATGTGCCGAATCTGACCCCAACGGAAAGACTGAAATAGACACTGCAGACCAGCAGTAAGTCCAGGCCGAGGAGGAGGAGGAGGAGGAGGAGAGGAAGGAGGCAGAGGATGACGGAGGGATGGAGATACTAATAATGATAATAACGAAACAACAAACACACCAGCTGTTCTTAGTCCTACAATACTTCCTCACAAAGTAGTTCTTAACTTGAGAATTGGTTCAATATTTACACCTGCACTGTCAAAAACCAATGTTTTATCACAAGTTTAACCTGTAAGTTTATTAAATAATTTACTGTTCCTTTATGTTTTTCTTTGTTGTTGTTTGTAATTACAGATAATATCTCATGAAATCACAGAAGAAAAGTATGACTTTACTTGTCAACTACAAAAAACAAACTGTAAATAATGTCCACATCAAAAATCTGCATTTTTACAAACAGTAATTTGCTCTTTCATGATGTGTGACAGTAAAAGGACACTATTTTTTTGTAATCATTTTCAAATCAGAAAGACTAACTGGTTAACAGATGTTAGCCATCATTTCATAACTATATTCCACATATATTATGGATTGAAAAATAGTGAATTTTTTACCTGTTTTTTAGACATCTTTCTCTGTTTTGCTAAATCACAGATTACAAAAAATTACTGCTAATATCATGAAAAAAATGAGTATTTACGTCATAAAGTAATTTGTTCTTTTACAATGTTTCACAGTAACATTACACTAATTTTTTAAAATTAACAATAATATCATTTCACACATAGCTGCTGTTATTTTGAAGGAAAATGGTTGGTTTATATTGAGAATTAAAAAAATGTATTACATAGTTTTTTTAAAAATTTAAACTGCTGTTTTATCAAATTACAGATAATATCTAGTAAAATCCACTCAAAAGGGTTTAACTAATGTGGTAACTATAAATAAATAAATAAACTTGCTGAAACTATGAAAAATTTGTCCACATCAAAAATCTGCATTTTTACAGTGCAGTGGTTTGTTCTTCTACAATGTTTGACCTTAAAGGTACACATGTTTACTATATTCAAGTCAGCGAAAATATTATTTTATAAATATTTACTGTTATTTGAAAAAAAACTTTGTTTATTATTATTTCATTCTTTGATTTCAAGTCAAATTGTCAAAGAAATTATTAAGAGATGAAGGAAGTTTGTCCAGAATGCTTCAAGTGTCTTCATTTCTTTGTAAATAGACATTTGAAGTTGACATTTGGGGGAAAATTGTAATTGTAATTATTAGCAAAATAATTACTGAATCCACTGGAGTTTCAACAAAAGTCACCATTTGGCAGTTTTGTCCCAAAAAATCAATGATTGCTTCAGGTTGCATCGTCTGACATACAGGCCTGTTTAAGGTTAGAGGCTCTGTTCAGGCTTTGTCTTTGATTTGATTCAAATTAAACTTCTCAGCAAGATTATGAGGAAAATAATCATTTTGGTGTAAAAGATTTCTATCATTTTGTGAGTAAAACAAAAAAAAAGTGTCTTTTCAAAGTCTGTTCCTTCTACAAGGTCAGAGTTTGAGAGGTGACGTAAGCGGCTGAAACCTAAGATGAGCAGAGTTTACCTTCTCAGTTCATGTGGTTGTCATCAGCTTCCCTTGCTTTCAGCACTGGTCATTTATTTCCATTATTTCCTAAATGTTGAGGACATGTGCACTAGTTGGTTGATTATTTTTAAAAATGACACTTTAAAAATAAAAATAAAGTCATAACCAACATCGATGTCGGTCAGTCTGAGCTTCACCAAACAGCCCAGAAACCTGAACATGACGGTGAGACTTTCACTTTATTCTTCAGAGACTATCTTCCACACTCTTTTAGTGTCATTAACTGGTTCTCAGGTTTGACGTTATTTACATTTGTGCCCTTGAAAGTTCTCAACAGCATTGTTTGAGCTGTAATTGAGAGTCACAAACCCTTTATGCTAAATCAATGAATTTATAAGTGAATTTATTGGTTTTTCCCTCCTATTAAACAGTCAGGTGACACCTAGTGGCCTTTAGAGAAACTACACTCAAAGAACAACCAGCAGTTTCTTGTCCAACTCTTAATTTCTGCACAGTTTCTTCTGTTTATTCATCTGTAGGAGGCTGCTGTCCTTATTTTTTATTATTCTATGGGAATTATTATGCTACTAATTCAGGGGCTAGTGTTTCATACACCAAACATTAGGAGGTGTAATATTAAGATATTCTTGTATTTATTCATCTGTTGCAGCTTTTGCCATATATATATGACATGTATATAACATTTGGAGGTAGAAATGTCATAATGTTCTTTAATTATTTATCTGTATGTCGTCTCTTACAATTTGTTTCAGCCATTCATGTTTATCCTACTAATTCAGGTGCTCTCGTTACATATTCCAAACATTTAGAAGCCTGCATATCATACTATTCTTTACTTATTTATATGGTGAAGGAACACGCTGTAGCAATTTTAGCTATTGTGGCTGTTCACATTCATCTTACAAGCCTTTTTTTTAAACATACTCCAAATTTTTAAATGTGTAAATATCACAATGTTCTTCATTTATTCTTTCTTTTAATCTGTGGTGTCTGTTTGGATTCATCTTGTTGGTTGTTTAGTTAATTTTATTATATATTCCAAACATCTGGAAGTATAAATGTCATAATATTCTTTATTCATTCATCTATTAGGTGACACACGTTTCATTGTTTTTTTATTCTATTGTGGCTATTTGTATTAGTTCAGTGAATTTTGTTATATTTTTCGAACATTAGGGCTTGTAAATATTATAATATTTTTTATATATCATGTTCCAAACATTTAGAAGAATAAATATAGTAATATTACTTATTTATTCCTCTATAGTTGGCACATTTTTCTTAGTTTTTCTTAGCCTTCATAACTTTTCATATTCATCCTGCTAATTGAGGCTATTTTTTACATATTCCAAACATTAGTAGGTGTAACTATGATAATATTCTGCAGTTGTTCATCTGCAGGGGGAACAGTTTTCTTTGTCTTATATGCTCTAATATCTGTTTGTATTCATCCTGTTAGTTGTTGCTGTTAATGTTATTATATATTCCAAACATTTGGAAGTATGAATATGATAACACTCTTCTTTTATTCACCTATAGGTGGAACACCTTTCTTAGATTTTAATTCTTTTGTGGCTGTTTTGTATTATTCCACAGAATTTGATTCTACATTCCAAACATCTGGAAGTATGAAAATCACAATATTCTTTATGTATTCATTCATTCATTATGTAGGTGACCCACATTTCTTAGTTTTATTAGCTGTGATGAATTTTCATATTCATCTTGCTATTTTCTGTACTTTTTTTGCATATTCCCACATTTTGTAAGTATCAATATAATAATTCTGCAAGTTTTAACAATGTCAAATGCAAAAGCTTTAAATTTAAAAGCAGTGTGGCAAGACTGACCTGCACAGAAACATTATTATTCAACAGAAAGCATCTGGCTCCTTTTATTTCCTGTTAAAGTCTTTTAAAATTCAAAGCTGCTTTTTCATTGTTTGTTTTATGAAGTGTTGCTGCTGTGAGGAGTCTGTTTCCTTCCACAAGTTTGTGGTCCTGCAGTGCATTAGTCAGTGCATTAGCTGCATCCATCCACATTCATCCGCTCACTCTCTCCATCCATCATCCGTTTATCTATCCGCCATATTCTTCCGCTACTGTCCCCTCCCATCGGTCCGTCCATCCATCCATCCATCCATCCATCCATCCATCCATCCATCCGTCCATCCATCCATCCATCCATCCCCGGTCAATCCCTCCTCTCATCCCATTCACTTTCTTCCTCTCAGTCCGTCCCATCATTTCCTCATCCGCCCGCCCCTCCAGTCCCACCCAGCGGAGATGGATATTGACATTCTGCATCCGACCTTGAGGACAATCAATCCCAACCCCACATGTCCCCATCACAACTACACAACTGCACACACACACACACACACACACACACAAGCTGCTGGAAAACACACCGAGACCAACATTAATGAGCATTTGGTTGATTTCACTGGTAGGATTGTTCAGAAACGTTCCCTCACATGAGCTCAAGTCACCAAACTCGCTCCAGTAGTTGGTAAAACACACGCTGCTTGGTAATTTCAATACAAGTAACTCAACTTCACCCACAGGACCAAACACACATCACAGTACAATAACAAACTGCATTAAACACCAACTAATAAAGAACTACAAATTGCATACACAGATACTGAAACAAAACTCTCTCCTTGACTCTTTTGGACAAGCAGAGGAAGCTTTGGTCTTTCCAAACAAATCACCAAGCACATAATGGAGTCAAACGGTGAAAAAGAAGCAGCCAGTTTGACCTCCGGATATTTATTAGCCTTCTTCCTGTTGCTGATTTGTATCAAACCCTAAAACATTTATGTTGGCTGGCTTCATGTCCTGATTCCGGAAGTTAAATTGATAATAAAGGGCCGTTTTCAGCTGGATTTAACTTTCCTCTGCACACTTTTATTTTTCATTTTGTCCCAGACAGACATTAATAATCCCAAAGGGAAACTGCAGGGGGCTTTAAGAAGCTGCCACAAGAGCGGCCACATCTTTAGAATCATTTTTACTACCTAATTATTTACAAAAGTTTAAAGGACAGAGCGCCTACTCCATCTGATCCTATGAGAAATTTGTAGGACAGCCATGTTTTAAGGGGAGGCAAGTGAAGCTGAATAGGGTGTTTCTTTCCTTAAAAAAGCAGAAAAATCATCTTTAGAACAAAAAGCTTCAACTAAAACAAGCACAGATCTGTCACTATACTTGAAAACTGTATAGATGCAAAGAATTTACCTAAACAAATACAGGTTTTCAGATCATTCCGCCCACCAGAGCCTTAAAAAGCTTCCATTATTTGTTTGAAAAAAGCTTCTTAAGACTCAAAAGTCGTAGTTTCCCTCCTACAGTGTAAACCTCTCGACTCTCTACGTTGCTGCTGAAAATATAAAGTGAACAAAGTTGAAATAAAATCATAATTCGGGATGCAAATGCTAACAATTCCTTATTTCATGAAAAACCCCAATGCAACTTCCAAGGTCACACAAATCATCAATAGTTGATCAGCAGATCGGATGGCGACGGGATGAATTCATGCTTACCTCTGATTGGTGGGAGGTCCATTCTGTGGCGGTGTGCTGCTGAGGCGTCCCCGGTGTCCCCACACTCCTGTAAAACCTCTACAGTATCCCTTTAATGACTAACAGTGTGTCTGGAGCTGAGTCTAAATTATGCAATCTCACTTTGTGGTGGTGCAGAGCCTTGTTTTGTTACAGCACTTTTAAGCAGTAATTTTATAAGATTACTGAAGTCCAGTGGTCTGAAGGGTGTGTTTGTGGGTGGTGAGGATGCTCTTCCTCAGCGTGGCCACCCTCCTCTTCCTCCTCTTCCTCTTCTTCTTCTTCTTCCCGGAGCTCTGATTCTCCTGAGGTCACCTCCTCCTCCTCCTCCTCCACCTCCCAAAAACCCAAACAGACCTTTTTACGCTCTCCGCCCGAGTTGTGGATTCATTCAAGCTGCAACAGATAATTCTGACGTAGGGATCCTGTCAGAAAAACAGTTCTGATTATTGCATCTGCAGAAAAAAGTATCTCCAGGCAGCGGTGGGAAATACTTGCAGCAGCAGCACAGTATTTGTTTTTAGGGTGTAAAAAGAAATTAAGGTAATGTTGAAAAGGGAAACTGCAGGCCCAGAGGATGCAGAGAACTTTTAAAAACAAGAAAATCTTCCTTTTTGTCTGCTCAAAGCGTAATGTTTCTTTGCCTCCTGCTGCTGTAGTTTCCTCTCTTCTCTCCGAGAGATGAATGACTGAGAGCTGCATCATGCACTTTCAGCCTCGCTCGCCCGCCCTCTCTCTCTGTCACACACACACACACACACACACAGGCATACGCACGTGCACACTCACACACACACTCACACACTCACTCACTCACTTACACACACACACACACACACACACTCCTCCCTTCATCTCTAACTCCTCCCTCTGCCATCACTGAATTCAGTTCAGTTCACTTCTGCTGTATGAACATGACAGAGCAGAACCCTGAATGGTGGCAAACTAATCAACAGCTGATCCTTCACTTAATACTCATATTTATTTCATTTTCAGCTCGAACCACTTTATTTCCAGTTTCCTTCAGATGAGATGCCGGACTGCAGAAGCAGTGGTTGCACAAGGTATTGCAACTTCATCATGTGATGCACATTAGCTTATAATACACAGACAATCATTGGAAAAGAAACAGGTATAAAGTGGTGAATGAAATGGCAGCTCTGTCGTCATCGATGTATGAAAGTGTGAATTAGAAACACACTGTAGAGCACTTTGAGTACCACTGATGGTGCATATCCACAGGGGTGTTTTTACACCAGCAGGCCACTAGGTGGTGTGAGGACCAACATGGCGGCTCACAAACTTTCTCTTTCATTACGAAAACAGTTCAACAAAAAGTATCTCTAACATTTGAGCTGATAAATGCAGTTGCTGAATCTGTCCTCATTTTAGATTAACAGTGACTAGATTAGAGGTTTTCACAAAAATTTAGTGAGGCGAGACCTCAATTCTGAGTAAATGAGCTGCAGGCAGCAACTGGGCAACGCAACGCTACCAGAAAACAATGTGGGGCGTTTCACATAGACAGTGAATGGAAAGCGTTAAATGATCGTGTGGACACGTGCCATGAGGTAGAAAGGCGATGCATAAGTACAGACCATTTACCAACAAATTACTTATTCTTAGCGTTCAACACAGTTCAGTGCAATAATATTTGCCAAGACAAGCAGAGAAGTGTAACTAAATTATATGATCCCACTAAGGATCGCAAATATGAAAAAGCATTTCTGCATCCAGGCTGTTTTTAATTTTATGTAGGTGGTCAGAAACCTTATTGTGAAGCTCCAGGAGGACTCTGTCTAAAATGTAGTTCAATTTTATTTATATAGCACTAATTTACAACATCTGTGTCATCTCATAGCACTTCACGAAGTAAGGTGAAGACCATACAAATTTTAAACAAAGAAACCCAACAAATCCAAGGTTTCCTTTGGATTTCCTTCAAACCAGCACTTGGTGAGAGTAGAAAGGAACCAACAAACCTCCCTGTTACCAGGAAGGACAAAAAAAACAAACTCCAACAGAACTAGGCTCAGGGAGGTTGGACATCTGCCTGGACTGGTTGGGGTGAGGGCATCGAAATATCTGATCAGTGTAGAGAGGTTAAGGTGTAGCTACTGTGGCTCAGCTGTTTATTTTTGGGTGTCAGTTTAGGTACCAAAACTACATGGCTAGGTTTAAGAAAAAAGCACAGTGTGGTTTAAAATAAGACACTTTCACAACATGTTTGAAACAGTAAAGCAAAAAACCAAAAGGCGGTGATATGTTTGTTAGAAACCTATTTGTAATACATCAGAAACAAATGTAATCAAACAGAAGTATGTGCCCCTTATTAAAGTTATTGAGAATGCTGTTTAGTTGTTAGGGAATGCAATTTTCGCAAACCCAAAATTTCCTCACAGCATATCCCATTACATCGAGGGTCTTGGATGCTACATCAGTTAGTGATGCCACAAAATGGAAATGAAACAGAAAGTAGTTCATACTGTCTGGCTTTAGTGGTGATGTTGTATGTATGTAGCGTTGTAGAATGGCTCTTTTTTGTTAATTATACTACTCAGATTTTAGGCTTTTTACAAGATATTGACCGATTATCTGCATTTTCAGAGTTTCTGTATTGTTATCATTATTATGTAAGTAACAGTCATTCAACACTGAAAGCGATTGTTTACACAGAGGGACAGATGAGCACATTAGCAGACTAAAGCAGCTGAATTAGTGGAGCCGCGTTTGGAATGTAAGGTAGAAAATACTGCTAAGCTGTAATAAACACGACAATATTCACAAGCATTTCCATTTTCACTGTTACACCAAAAAGACATGAATAATTCACTTGTTGGTGCAACTGGAACTAATCTGGTTGACAGTGCTAGAAGAAGTCTATCACTGAGAGGCTAGCTATGCCTCTTACCTTTGGCTAATGCTATCTGAGCACCATGACATGTTTCTAAAGTGAAATTAACTTTATCAATCTCTTCTAACTGATAGGCATATCTCTCTAGAAAAGATACAACCTGCGAAAACTGAACAAGAAGCACAGTCATCTGTACAAATCAGAACATTTTCACAGTGGTAAGGCTACGCTAAAGGCTAGCAGCTAAGTTAGGAGGCAGCCACAGATTACTCTGAAACAGAAACTGGAAAGCAATAACTAATAATTCTTTAAGGTTTGAGCCTTAATGTACAATAAAAGTGATAGAATAGAGAAAGATTTAGAAACTGGAGAAGAACAATAGATGAACTGAAGGAAAATAAGAGATACATTTTCAGCCTCAATCAGTCAATCTCACAGTAAACAGAAGAGAACGTCATCACTCCTATTTCTATGTATATATTCACTTATTCACTATTAATGAAGTAATCCATGGATCTCAGATTCTCTGCTACCACATGTGTATGAGTTCCAAATATCAGTTATTGGTTTTTCTTGATTATCAATAATTGGTATTGGCCCTGAAAAAAACACATCAGTTAAGCTCAGATTTTCTTATTTTACCTAAAAAAGGTCATGTCAATAGATAAAAGAGGGAAGGAGGAGTGTTTTAGTTCATTCATTTGATCCGTGAGGACAAGTGACATCACTGACAAAATGCTGCATGACTGTAATACGAGCCTCGTCTTTCCTATGAGTGTGTGTTTGAGGAGGCTCATGCATGTGCGCGTTCGTACTTTTGTCTATTTTTTCGGTCCACGGCCTTACTCAGCAAGATCCGAGCTTATAGCAGAGATACACTATGTGCACGCACACACACATTAAGGTAACCGGACACTGGTCCCTAATGGGGGTGAGGGGAGCTCTGTTTCCTGTTGAGGAAAGTATCTGAGATGAAACAAACTGCTGATAGAGAGACACGGAGGGGGCATAAAGATAAAGACAATGAGATTACCTGAAAGGAACCAAAACTGCCTTCAATTAAGTGCCTTTTCTTCCCATAAGCTCTGGACATTTTGCAATACTTATGTAGAAATGTGTTGCAAAAAACAGCAGCTTTGTTTGTTTGATTTAAAGGTAAAATGGCCACAATCCATCAGCTGGTCTATCAGGCAGTCTGTTCAGTCAATATCAGTCAGTCAGTGGTGTTTTTATGACAAGAAAGTAGCCAAAAACAACAAAAACAACAGCAAAATACTGCAAAGATAATCCACTCCAACTGCAGCCGTGACATGCTGTTAAACCCCAAAAACCTCTCTGACAAGTTTGACCATTGTTTTAATCTTTTTTTTTAATCTGACACAAGTATTTTAAGTTTTAAGATGATGTATTTATACTATTGTGGGTTAAAAGTACATTTTAAATGCAACATTGTATTTTTTAGCTGTAATATTTTGAACAATTTACTGTTTTTGCTAAACAGATTTTTCCTTTTTTGTTTAATTATAGATAATATATATAATAAAAGAAAAAAGATTAAAATACATAGTATTAGAGTCAGTTGAAAGTTGACTATGAATCTGCATATTAACTGTTATTTCACATATTTTCCCTGTTTTGTTGAATTACAGACACTATTTAGTAAAAGATCAAAGAAAGTATGGATTTACACATAAACTGTAACAGGTGGTCATTTGATATTTGACTGTAAAATTGCAGTATTTTTACTGTATTGAAATCAGCAAAAAACATTTTCATTTTAAACAGATAACATCCAGTAAACATAGTATCTTGTAAACACTGTATTAATTTACACATTAGCTGTACAGAAAACAGGCTTTAACTGTAAAATAATGTTTTAATCATTTAAAAATGATAAATAATTTTCTAATTATTATTTTAAAGATGTTCCCTATTTTGTTAAATTACAGGGAAACAAACAAACAGAAAAATTGAATGTCAACTAAGCAAAACTACCTAAAGAGAGTAGAGCGTGAGCAGCTGAGAGATGGAGGGATGTTCTGGGTCAGGCAGGGATCAATGTCAAACGGCATCCAGCTGACAAAGTCATTCATTTCTGCCGGCGCTACACTCTTTGTGTCTCTGTGTGTGTGATGCTGTTGTGTGTCGTTGTGCTGCGTCCCACCCATGAAGCACACGGGTGTCGACTTACAACACATTACAGTGTGTCGGTCACGTGAACGAAGCTGCACACTTTTCACTGGAGGCTTTTATCTGAAGTGCTGCTGAACAGTGACAAAGGAAGGAAGGAAGGACGGACAGAGGGAAGGAAGGTTTGAAGGCAGGCAGGCAGGAAGGAAGGGTGGAAGGAAGGAAAAAGGAATCAAGCAAGGAAGGAAAGGACAGAAGGAAGGAAGGACGGACAGAGGGAAGGAAAATGGAAGGAAAGAAGGAGGTAGATAGGTAGGAAAGCAATCAGGCAGGAAGGAAGGAAGGAAGGAAGGAACGAAGGAAGGAAGGAACGAAGGAAGGAAGGAAGGAAGGAAAAGGGCATGAAGGAACGAAGGAAGGACACGAGGATGGACCAAAGGAAGAAAGGAAGGAAGTAGGTAAGTAAGTAGGTAGGTAGGAAGGAAGGAAAGAAGGAAGGAAGTATGTAAGTAATTTGGTAGGTAGGCAGGTAGGTAGGAAGGGAGGACGCAGGAAGGACGGACTGACAGATTAATACTTTTATGCTATCTAATTCTATCTTCTTCTTTTACTAGATATTAAATATAATTCATCAAAACAGGGAAAAATACCATTTTCCAGTCCTTAATTTACATATTGTTTTTAATATATAAAGTTTTTCTTTCAAATAAAGGCAAATATCTGCAAAACTTTTTCAAGATCCAATGTGGTAAAAACCAAAACAAATTACAGAGTTCAGAGTTTTTATGTGGATATTATTTATCGTTAGGCTTGTTTTTTCAGAATTACCACGTACATAAATCATTTTTTCCTCTGATTTTACCTGTTACTATCTGTATTTTTTTAAATTAAGAAAATCTCAATCAGTAAATTGTAAAAAAAAAAAAATCTCATTGTTAATTTCTCATTCATCAACACTTTCCTTACACTTGACACCTCTGTTAAAACCCATTTAATCACTGATTTATGACGGCACAAGAAGATGCTCCTAGTGTTGTAATGGTTGCCGTTGTTCTAATCAGATCAATGGGGCTGATTTCTGGAACTTTTTAGGTGGTAATCATGAAGCTGCAGCCCCGGTCGCCTCCTCCACACCTTCTAATCGCTGCTGATATTTGGGTGCAGAGCAGCGCTGAGCCACTGATCCATTAACTGACCAGGCCCGGCTTGATTGGCTCCGGACGAACCCCTGAAATAGCAGGATTGGCCGTCGTCCAAGCGCCCATTTCCTGTGTGTCTGAGAGGAGCTCCAGCCACCGGGGCTCAAATGCATTTCCTGACTGTGTATAAAACTTTTATTAATGACCAGGAGTGCATCAGCGGCTGAGCTCGCTCGCCCATTCGCTCATTCACCCACTCATCAAGGAGAGAGAGAGAAGAAGGGAAAAGAAGCATGATGGAAGTGAAAATGAGACTCGATGTGATACAGGCCGAGCAGGAGAGAAGAAGAAGAAGACAAACAGACACTGATGGATGGTTCAGGAGATGAGCAGATAGAATTAAGTGAGACAAACCAGAGCCAAGACATTAAAAGATAAAGGGAGACGGGGAGGAGGGGGTTTCTATAGGATCTCTTACACTGTGACTCAATTACCTCCCAACTCACTGCAGGTCCACCGTTAATACGACCCAATGACACACAAAGACCTGGACACCTAAAACCCAGCTTTCTCTTCTGTACAGTTTGCTTTGAGGCCTGAAAGTTAGGACGAAATTGTCAAAGCATTCATGAAAATTTGACAAATGTGTTGTTGACAAAGGAAAAAAGACAAATGAACAAACAATAAAACAAAATAAATAATTAGGAACAGGAAACAAAAACATTAAACTGGTGCATTAAATTATTTAATACAGAGTGTATAAGTTTCTTTTTAATTTCCTCTGGGAGTGAATGACGATCTTTGCTTTGACAACTGTGGACATTATTTACAGTTTTTGGTCTGTTTTAGAGTAAAAACACAAAGCTTACAGATAGTTTAGGAATGTCTAAAGAAAATCAAAGGGGCCTAAAGTTGAACCTTGTGGGACACCAGTGAACACATGAAAGGTTACAGATCGCTGGTTGGGCAGTTTAACAGGGTTGTTTGGGGTATTAACTATTTAAATCCAACTAACGGCTGGTGAGGAAGCCTTAAAAACACTGATTTATCTAATAACATCCTGTGATTAACAATGTGTAATACTTTTTGAAGATCTAGAAAACCCTCAGCAACCCTTACATAGGTGTTTGTGTGATGAATGAGTTGCAACAGACGACCAAATATTAGGACAATTTAGAATTCCTTTTCTCTCACTTCACACTTTTGGTGCTTCTAACATAATGTTTCTATGGCTCTTCTGCCCATAAACCTGAATGACGTAAAAATCTTTGTACACAATGCTCAAAAGTTGGGGAAAATGTGCTCACTCTGGAAGTATTACTCTCAAAAACTGTCCCTGAGGCTGTGCTGGAGGAGGAGAAGCTGAGAAGTGTGAGAGAACGCTACACTTCCTTTCATCCCACCATAAAACGTGAATGGAGAGCTTCAGATGAGTATAGAGGAGCATAATTACATCAAATGGATGAAAGATGAGAGCTGTCAACACTTTCCTGGTCGGGTGGAGAGACGGAGACGACTGTCATGACTGGTGGAAAACTGAAAATACCCAGACTGACTGGATGCAACCTGAACGTAGACCAGGTCGGTTTGTTCTGCAGCAAACAAACAGCAGCGTTGAATGTTGAGGAAACCTAACTCTTGTTTCACGTGGACATA
This sequence comes from Dascyllus trimaculatus, assembly GCA_024666655.1. NCBI lineage: Eukaryota > Metazoa > Chordata > Actinopteri > Pomacentridae > Dascyllus > Dascyllus trimaculatus. The sequence continues at coordinate 28,251,662 of CM045459.1, read as the reverse complement.
CAACTGTACACTCAAAAAAAGGCAATTATGAACTTAATTCAATTATTGAAAGCATTTCCATTAAATAGCTTTCTTTCATTGTTAAGCAGTGCTTAACAGTAAATGTGTTGATTTAACATCATTTATTAGAGTTATTTCAACTTCTGTCCAACTACTGAGGTAAACTGAATTCATTCAGTTTGGGCCAACTAATTTCACAATTGTAAAAATTAAACTAGTAAACAAAGTTCATTCAACCCAAGTAAATAAAGTATATTGAATTAAACTGCTTAATGTTGACAGAAAGAATCAGATGGAAATACTTTCTATAATTAAATTAAATTAATCCTAATATGGTTCATTCATAGGGCTAACTCCACATGAACGGAGTTAATTCAACTTATTTCCAAAAACTGAGTTAAACTTAATTTAATCAGGTTGGACCAACTAATTTTACTGTAGCAGTTCTGTAGCATGTGTTGGTTTAACATAACTTATTGAAATTATTTAAATGTATTTCTCAGGATTGAATGAAACACTGTTCATTTAGGTTGGGCCTTTTAATTTTCCGGCATTAAAAACTACACTAGTAAACAAAGTTGATTCAACCAAAGTAAATGAAGCTGCTCCAACAGAATGCCTTAATGCTTAATTATATTGAAATATGTTCTATAAATAAATTAAATTAATCCAAATAATAACTTTGGACTGAAAATTGCACTCTTTGAATGAACTTAGATAAATTGTGGAAAGTATTTTCACGTGAATAAACAGCTTTGGTACAACTTAATGTACATGTGTTGATTCCACTTACTTTTGGGTTACATGTGTAGATGATTCATGCATGAATAAATCTAATAGATGTTAGGTTGTGAAATATTATAGAAATACTGCTATGTTTATTCATGTCTAATTGGAAATATGATTTTGTGTTGCACAGTTTGCAGCTCCAACACTAAAAAGTTGTAATTTTCTTGAAAGGTTTTACTGTTTTTTCCTGCAACATAAAGTCAAGAGAGAGCTTCTAAACACAGTGACTGCTGATTCATAACTGAATTAATGAACCGTAGTAACAGCAGACTAGTAATATGAAAGCAGAAGTTGAACATGCTAAACTTTGTGCTTTATATTGTGGTGTTATTAGATTTGCGTCAGTGTGAGCTGCGGCCTTTCCGCCTCCACAGTGGCCCGGCTGTGGATGTGGGGGGTTGGTGATCCTGTGTGGACCAGGCAGGGGGCTTCAGTGGGTCGCTGACCCCAGGCGTGGGGCCTGGTTACTGGGAGAGAGGGGTCGATAGGCCTGGCTGTGTGGGGGAGAAGGGTCAATATGGGCAAAAGAGACAGAAAACGTGATTTTCATTTGCCTCATTGTATTTTAACTCTTCTTTGTAAGTAAATCACATTATAAAGGTATTACTTTTCCACAGTTTAACCACTTTAATCATACATTTTTTAGTGTAATTACAGCTTTATCATCCAATTATTTAGTTTTATTCTTGAAAATGTTATTAATTTCAGGTTGTGGTTTAGTTTTTGTGACAATGACTATGATTTCTTTGGGTATATTAAGTGAAAATTGACTGAACTGTTATTTGAGATCTGACTTTAAGTGTCTTTTAAAGAGCCTGTATTATGTTTTTGGGTGTTGTGGCTGTGATTTCTTTGGCTAAATTAGACAAGATTTAACTGAACTGTTAGTTGAGCTCTAACTTCACAGGCCTTTTTTAGAGCCCATATTATGTTTTGCGGGGTTTTCCCTTTTCTTTATATTACATTGCTACAGGTCAAATTACTGTCCATGTTAGCAGCCATGCAGTGCATTGTGGTACCATTGCAATGCGATTTAGAGGTGGAACATGTCTTAGAGAGACGGGAGGTAAAACGAAGCATTTCAGATGGAGGGTGTCTCATCAATGTTCATCTTTTTATATGTATATTAAGGCTTGTGAACATATTCTAGCAGACCCCTCAAAGATAAAATGATCAATCTGTAAATGAGCATAATATGGGCTCTTTAATGCACACAAACACAAATAAATTTGGTAGATAACGAAAGCAACCACATTTCTCATTTTGCTTGGAAAGTTGTGTTTCTATCATCACCCAGACTGTGAAAAATGAACTTTTAAAAAACCAATTTAACAGTAATTTTATGAACAATTTCCTGCTATCTTACAGATTTGACCTGTTTTGTCAAACTAGAGATAATGACTTGTTAAAATCATAGAAAAAGACATCTGTGTCCACATTACCTCTAGAAAGACAGACGTGAACTATAAAGAACATCCATATCAAAAATCTGTGTTTTTATTTAACGGTAAATCATTCTCTAACAACGTTTGATTATAAAATTATGCTTCTTTTAAATGTTTTTAAATTGGCAAATTTTATACAATATTTTACAGATGGTTACTGTTGTTATAAAAACATGAGTACATTAAGGATTTTTTTAAAAAAAGTAAATAATTTGTTTGACTGTTATGTTACAAATTTCAAATTTTCAAAGCTGATATTCAGTTAAATCACAGAAAAAATGTGTGACCGTAGAATTGCACCGTATTACTGTATTTAAAATCATCAAAAAATATTGTTATTGTGGAAATATTTGCTGTTATTTGAAGGATAAATATGTATATTAAAGATGGAGAAATGGAAAAACATTTTTAAAGTAGTCTTTTACAGTTTTTCCCTGTTTTGTTAAATTACAGCTAAAATGAATTTACATATTAATGTTTTTTGTTTTTTGAAGATTTTTTTAAACGGTGTTAACCACATTGTAGAATCAGATTTTTTTTTTTTTAATTGTGTTATTTAAGAGGCCAGATTATTGCCCTAGGTCAAATGTTAGGTGACCTTTCTTTTCCTTTACATTCAGTCTAACCCACCAAAAAAATTAGTGCATTCTTATTTATTTTCACATAAATATTTCCAAAGTATTCACGTTCCTGTACAAAACACACTCCTAAAGACACTATAGTGGTCAAAATCTAAACATCACTAAATAGAGCCAGGCTGGCATTGTGAGGTAGCTAAAAGGTCTCAAAAAGCAGCACATGATGCCACGTTCTAAAGAGATGCAAGAACAGATGAGGAACAAAGTCACTGACATCCCTCAGTATGGAGGGTTACAAAGCCATTTCTGAGGCTCTGGGACTCCAGAGAACCACAGTGAGAGACTTTATCCACAAATGGAGAAACATGGAACAGTGGTGGACGTTCCTATGAGTGGACCAACCACCAACACTTCTCCAAGAACACGTTGATATTGAAACCCAGGAGGTCACAAAAGAACCCAGACGAACATCAACGGATATGCGGACCTCACTGGACTCAGTTAAGGTCCGTCTACATGATTCCACAACAAGGAAGACATCATGGGAGAGTTGCAAGGTGCAATGGTCCATGACCTAAAGTTCAAGCTCAGTGGGTCCTGCAGCAAGACAATGACCCAAAGCACACAATCAAGTCCACCTCTGAATGTCTCAGAAAGAACAAAATGAAGGTTTTGAAGTGGCCGAGTCAAAGTCCGGACTTGAATCCAATTGAGATGCTGTGGCAAGACCTTTAAAGGGCAGCTGATGCTGGACAACCATCTGATGTGGCTGAATTCAGACTAGTGGACCACAATTCCTCCATGGCCGTGTAAAAGACTGATCACACGCTGTCAAATCAAACGTTTAACTGCAGTTGTTGCTGCAAAGGGACCAACCAGTTATCAGGGTTGGGGGACAATCACTTTTTCACAGGGATGATGCAGGTTTTCAATAAATCATCATTTAGCTGTGTTTTGTGTTTCGTGGGTTATCTCTGTCTAATATTCAGTAAGTATAAATATTAGTTTGATGATCTGAAACATTTAAGTGTGAGAAATGTGCAGAAACAGAAGATATCAGGAATGAATTAGTACTGTTTCACATACTGTAACTGTACATGTATTTTGTAGAAATCTGTCGCAACTTTTTTGCTATATCAGTTTGTGTTCTGCGACTGCTACTACGGCTGCCAAGCAAGTCTTATTTTCCAGTTGCTCTCCAACATCTGACCCTTCTCCCACAAAATCAGAACTTTTTTGAGAAAGATCTTCAGACTTCATATCCAGTTTCAAACATTTAATCAGCTTTTTTTTTAAACACCGTGTTGATGAATTTCCCCCACTTTTTTTGCCAATATTAATATCATACTTCCATCCATGCCAATAAAGCATATTGATCTGATTAGAGAGAGAGTGGGAGGGCGAGCGGGGCTGACTGGAGAGCGTAATGGGGAAGCATTGATTATGGCTGATAACTCTGGCTCTTTGATGTGGATAATGCAGTCTCCCTCTTCCTGCCTCTGCACTGCCTTCACACTCTAAAACCCCCGGGCCTCAGAGGATATTGGGTTTGCAGTGAGTGAGTGAGTGAGTGAGTGAGTGAGTGAGTGAGTGAGTGAGTGAGTGAGTGAGTGAGTGAGTGAGTGGTGCAATAGCGAGAACGTGACAGGAAGAGGTTCTGTAAGAGCGTGTGAAAAAGATATTTTCCAAAACATTCTGAGAAAGTTTCCCAAAGTTCTACTTGTATTTTCAGCGGGAAGTTTTGTTTTAGCCCCCAAAAGGTTCCTTTTTAAAGGTAGGACAACTAAAGATGTTCTAAAAATGTTTGGTGATAATGTTGTTGGACCACTATAGCAAAGTTCTTGAAACTCAATGTTGCACTGAGAACGTTCTTTCTTTGTTATCATGTAACACAGTGGAACATCGTGGTAATGTTTTACTGATTCTACACTGTGTTCCCTCAACAACTTCCCCAAAACATCCATAGAACACTACAACGAGAATGTTCCACCTTTGTTAATATATCACAGTACCGGAGCGTCTTATAAAGAACGTTCCATCATCTGAGGCCTTTGTTCTCATTGTGGAAACATAGAAGAACGTTCTGAGTTCCATCAACCCAGAAGCCAGATGTTCTACCTTTCTTATATGACACTACTGGAACTTTATAAAACATGCTGTTTGAAAACACTTTGACATCTGAGGCCTTGATAGCATCTGGAGAACATTTTTTGAAAGCTGGTTTGAAAACGTTCTTTCTTTGTTATCTAGGAGCATTGTGAGAATGTTCCACAGAAGAACCTTCTATAATGTGTTCCCTCAACAGCATCCCCAGAGCATCCTCAGAACATTGCAGCCAGAACGTTCCACCTTTGTTACTATATCCCAGTACGGGAATGTTTTATAGAAATCAAGGGCTGGATAACACCTGGAAAACATTTTTTGAACGTTAGTCTGAGAACGTTCCTTCCTTTATTGTTGTGGAAACATTGTACAGAAGAACGTTCTACAATGTGCTCCCTCGGCTGTTAGGCAAAATGTTCTACCTTGAATACATTACATTGCTTCTTTTGTAGCGTGCTGACTCATGTTTTGAAGATTTGTGGCCCCTCCATTTTGTTTTTGTGTGTCATTTTTCTTTTGTGTTTCTTTATGATGTTTTGTTTGTGTCTTTTTGTAAAATTGTTTCACTCCTTTGTCATTTTGTGTCAGATTTTCCTCATGTTGTTTCATCGTTTGTATCTCGCTTGTCGTTTTTTTCATCTAATCAACAAACTACTTATTGTTGGATTTTGATTTTGGTGATGATTGAACCCCCTTGTTTTGTATTATTTAATGCCCATTTGTATTATAGTTATAATCTGGTTATTAGCTGGTAATTTACAAGCTCAATGTGTTACCGAGTGTAAATAAAAACTTACAAAGGTAGAATTTCAGTTTTCATTTTGTCTTCCTCAGCCTGTCCTTATACAATGGAACTACCTCTAATGTATCTTAATATATTTAAATAAAACGTCATGACTGAATCCCTGTTTAGGTAACATGTATTGTTCTTTTTTCTTATATTTAATTCATGAGTCCTACATAGAAAGAGCTGCATAATCGATTTAGTCAAGAAACGTGTCAGTGAGGAAACATTCAGTCATGTCATGAACTTCAGCCCAGTATCAGCTGGAACAATGCTGATGCACACTGGACATTCATGATATGAAAAGACCACAGAAAAACGAAGACGCAGTAAAAGTAGAAACACAAAATAAGCATGTGGTAAAAACAAAAACAACAACAGTTAAACTGCAGATATGATTTCTTTCATTGTCTTTAGAGATGTTCTTACAAAGTGGCATCCCCCTTATTTATATTGTGTAACATTAAAGTATTTTAAAAGTGCAAAACAGCATTATTTCACTGGATTTTAAAAACCTTTTAACAGTTGTACAAACCTTCTCAAAATCAGCCACCAATTCCTGAAAGCTCTTTCTTTGTTTTAATCATCTGCAATCTAAACGCAAAACATTTCCTCTGCACATGAATCTCTCTGGCTTCTGTCAGATGAAACTCAATAATCAGATTAGAGGTAGTTTAACTGTGATGATGCTTTTTGGGTGTAATCTGTTACTGTAGCTCTGTGATGGTTTCTCTGTGACTATGTGGGCTTTGAGAACAGTGACTGGAGTCAAAATGGTTGACAGGCAGCCAACTGAGCCAAGCCCTACAGATCTGCGATGACCTCATTCTCTGCTCCATCAGCTCCACTCCATGACCTCGAGTGGAGTGGAAGCTGCTGAGGGAAGCTGCTGCCCCCTGCTGGCCACAATGCAAGAGCTTAGAAATGCTGACGTGATGCAGTGGAGTCCGTTTATACCGAGACCGTCTCAGATTGTGCTCAGAATTTACTGGAACTCAAGTTCTGTAAATCTTTTGTCACAGTTGTGTTCATTTTATACTATTACAATGACAATATATACAGTCATGAACAAAAGTTTCATGGCAGTCTTGAGTTTCCAGAGACTCCTAGAACTCTGAATTTTCTAAGATGGAATGGTTAAAACACATGCACTATGTAATGTTCTCAATGCAGCTTTAAAAAAACAGTGTTAAAATGTTATCAATACCTTAACTGACAGAACCTTCTTTGTACAATGTTCCTGTACTGCGATAGATTAACAAAGGTGGAACATTGTGGCTGCAACGTTCTGAGGATGTTTTTTAGGGAACACATTACAGAACCTTTCTCTACAAAACATTCTCACAATGTCCCATGATGATGAAGGAGGAACATTCTCACACCAAAATTCAAACAGTGTTTTCCAAATGGTTATAGAGGCCCCAGATGACAGAACGTTCCTGTAACATTATAAACTCATGGTAGAACATTTTGCCTTCTAATTGAAGGAACACATTATAGAACGTTCTTCTATTGGACGTTTCCACAATGATAACAAAGGTATAGGTCTGTACTGCGTTATAATAACAAAAGTGGAACATTCTGGCTGCAATATTCTGAGGATGTTTTTTGAATGTTGTTGAGAAGCACATTATAAAAACTATAAAATGTTCCCTCATTGTTCCTCAGTTCCTCAAAACAAAGCAAGAATGTTCTCAGTGCAGTTTGCAGTTTTGAGAACGCTAGGACTTAATGGTCTAACAGTGTTATCACCAAACGTTTTTAGAGCATCTTTAGATATCCTATCTTTAAGAAGAACTTTCAGGGAACTAAAAGAAATTTTCCTGCTGAAAACATTAGTAGAACTTTGCGGAACTTGGATTTGGTTTTGGAGCTTTTATTTTGTTAAAAGAATATATGCTTATAACTTCTGGGGGATGTCCTCCTTTTGTTATATAACTTTCTTCTATCTGAGTAGCATCCTCTGCCCTTAGTTGCTTCTTTTTTGTGATCTGTGTTCCTTCATTTGTGTGCGTTTTTTTTTTAACCTACGATCAATTAAAAAGCAGCTCTCTCAGTCTTCAAACTTTTTTAACATCTCTCATACAGCTGATACTGAAATACAAAAGTAAGAAAAGAGGGGAGTTTAGGCCAGTGTAACAATTGCTTATATTTTTTGGTGAACTAACCCTTTAGCATGACCTATAGCATGATGATTTTGATAATAGTGCAGTTTGTAATCATTAAGTGAAAACACAACAAGTGTATTTTTGCAAAGATATATTACTGACTTTAATCAAACGTGTAGTCGGGCCGGCAGCCCCAAAGCTTCGTGGACTGAAAGAGAAAATCGTTTGCATAACTAAAACACAGTATATTTAGACATATCTATTTGCATATTAGTTACAACCAGATAATTTAGCTTAACATACAATTTCACCTCTGCTGCAAAAAAGAAAGGCAGGATTTGGTTTTACTGAGATAGCAAGCGAATGAAGACCTTTATTTTGGAAAGAGCCACTGGAGGTCTGATGCTGCCAAAGAGGGAGCAGGATTTTGACCACATGATGGACATACAACATTTTGTCAGTGACGCTGGCCTGGCATTGGCTTGCTAACACGGCAAACACATTAAGGCACTTGAGGCTCCACAGCATCAATATATTGTTACAGGCTTCTAACAAGAGTGTGTCCAGTGGACGGCTGCGTTCTGTCAGTTCAGATGTTTAGGACGAATGTTTCGGAGTTTGTTAAATAAGCAGAAAACTGGAGCTGCAGCCTGTTAAACCAGTTACCGTACCTGTGTGTGCTGCACAAACTGTTGCCATGTAAAATTAAATTAAAACATGCCAGCTTTTAGCATGATGACTGAAATCTGCTTTTAAAAAAGAATGAATGATAATAAATAATGTTGGAAACACCACCAAAACAATCGGCCTGTTCACTGACTTTAACAAAACTAAATGGGAGGAAATGGGTTGAGATGTTTAATTCGGTTTTCCGTTTATCTCTCCGACACATATACCACATATAATGAAAATAAAATGTCAGCTAAAGGAAGGTCACTTAACAAAAAGGGAGGACTGCATATTTAAACACATGAAATATATCGATTCAAAGGAAATGAAAAGCACAAAAGTTCCATCATATCTTCACTGCTGTATCAAACATGTAGAATTATATCTGGTGTCTCATGTCCCATACATATACAGCTCTAATATCACCACTTCATTATGTATGTGATGCAGAGAGGGCAGGTTTGGGAGGTGAATCACAAAAAATAATGCAAAAATGCAGTGGAACATCTCTGTGTGCTGAGCTACTATAAGAGTTTTTAAAACTGATAATAAATACACAGAACAGCGTCTAACGTTTCCATGTTCTGTTTTCTGTAAACTTCAGGCCGCAGCGCTTTAAAGCTGCCGCCCAGTGGACACGAAAGCCTGAACAGAAACCAGCAGAATAACTCAGAAAGAGGATCTACACTTCACACAACATTGTGCTTTTAAAGTATTCTTCCACCGTCAAAAACCCCATAAAGTCATGCCTCAGGTCCAAACATCCAGCCATAACGTTCCCCCCCACCCAGCCACAGTGATGTGTTACACCCATGGGAGTCCCTTTTTCAGCTCGCATTTGCCTCTCATGGATGTGAGACATCGCACAGATCCCCGACCCAGATCCCGCCATCATATACAGTACAACACATCACAAAGCTAACATGTGAACCCATGCACAAAACCTCAGGGTACAAACAAACTGCTCTGGAGTACACAGTAAACTACAAGAAGCACAAACTACCCGTTCAGAACATTTTCTTCCCCCACATGTCCGTCAGATAAACCACATAGCAGGAGGGCTGCTCTACAGAACATTCACTGCCCGTCGTACAAATATACAGAAATATTTACATGCAGAGTAGCAATCATAGTAATGCATCCGCTTCCTCATCCCCTGGGCTTGCACGGCTGTGGTGGATTTGAGGAGGATCTCATGCTACAGGCTGCCAGTCTCAGCTTAGTGTGCATTAGTGACAACTGGACGCTGAGCGCTGCTGTTTTGTGAATGTGTTTGGTTCTACAGAGGCACCTCGTCTTCCCTTCAGTGGGCCGATCTGAGTATCGAACGTTGTTATTAACCATTTGTAGTCTTGCTGATCTAATTTTGAATCACATTTGCTGATTCAAATGATCACTTTGCAGACTGTAGACATCTGAGGCTTCTTTTGTTCAATGGATTTTTGCAGAACATGTTTAAGTCGCTTAAACTATTGGTAGCTTCTGCACCAAAACATCAAATTAGCCCCATCTTGTTTAAGCGAGATTTTAATGCAACTGTTCAGCCATAAATGACTTGTTCAGAGTAGATCGAGTGGTAAATTCACAGATGTTAAACTTACATATTTGTAGGCAGAGCTGGCTCGTAAACTTTGGTATTTGATATTTGTAGTCTTGCTGATTCAATTGTTAATCGCTAATTTTGCAGATTTTAGACTAATCCTTACTGTCGTATGTGCTTAGACAGAGCTTTACATTTGAGGCTTCTTTCGTCAAATGGATTAATGCAAAACATGTTTAGATCAGTCAAAGCTTCGGTAGTATCAGTATCGAAACTTAAGACCATCAGTGGCCACTAGTTTTGGTCCATTTGTAGATTCTAATGTAGTTCTTCAGCCATAAATTCCACTTTTACAATGATAATTTTCAGGTGTAATGAACAGACTGAGATGATTCATTGTGAATACCTGTATAAATGTATATGCTACATGCAGTCATTTGATTAGTTAGCCCTGTATAATCTAAAGTAATCCAGTACAAGACCTCAGACACGTCTTCTAACCCTATAAAGCCTGTAAGGGTGTCGGTGAAACGTCTTGAATTTGCTTCATGTTTGCAAATAAGGTTGGCAGAATCATGTCCATGTAATACAGACCAGTTCAACACCGCTGAAAACCACAACCTCAAAAACAAGAATAGTCCAGTTCATTAGGATCGTCCATGCATCTTCCAGCAAAGTGTAGCTCAAACAGCACAACAAGGTTCAGGAGCACACTGCTTCATGAAAAACCTATTTCTGTACAAACAGATGACTGTTTCAACAACTCTCTGTCTTAATCAGAGTGTCTCCATCATATTAATGTTCCAACACAATACAAGGCGTTTTCATGAAGCAGTGTGCTCCAGCCCCCCTGTTGCACTCTGGATATTTGCTGCACTTAAACAGTTTCAGCTGCATTTTGCTGGAAGATGCATGAAAACTCGGTTTCCACTGGGATTGGAGTTTTCAGTGGTGTTGAGCTGGACTGCATTATACTGAGGGTTCTGCTGACCCCATTTGCAAACACAAAGAATATTCAGACCAAAATCTGTCAATTACAAGCTTCATAAGGTGAAATAAGTGTTTGAGGTGTTGCTTCAGATTGTGTAGTTGTACCTAACTGTATTTAAATATAAATAAAATTCCAACTGATACCTTTAAATTATTTAGTAACACTTCCTTGGTGTTCAGTTGTTTGCAGTGAATTGGTAACAGGATGGAAGGGACTGAGAACTGAGGGAACTGAAGGATATTTTGCTTTATTCAGAAAACCATTTTCATCCAAACAGTTTGAGGGAATCTCCTTCTGAATCCAGGGAAGACGACGTCCACGTGGAGCCAAATACAAACCTACTTATTAACCCATCTGCCAAGTAGGGATGGGATGCAATCAATACAGCAATATATCACAATACAATCTCCTGTGATACTGACACAAAGCTGCGACCTCATTATTGTGTTCCTGATGGTTTTATTAAAACTCCAACAAATTTGGCAAAACTGAAAGCTCTTTATCAATCAATCAAGCAACAATTACTGGATCGAAATTTGTGCCCCTTTAGGGATGTGTCCTACCAGCGTTGTGATGTATCACAGATGATTGTTTTGCAGTATATTGCAGAATCACCAGTTTAGTGATTCCACCAAGGGCGATACATTACAGTTCCCAACCCTACTGTGCTGATAAGGTGCAAGTGTATTTCAAAATAGTGAATATGTGGTTTTGACGGAAATATTTTATGTGCTGCTTCAGTTTTAATGTACCAAACAAGTGAGAGAATAAGTGGTAAATTTAGAGTTGCCATCACATTTAGTTTGAATTTGGTTAGTTGTGATGTGAGACTTGAGATGTTTCAAACTGTTACGAAGCTGAGAGCTCTAGTCAGCTCAAATCTCACCCAGTTCCCAGTTGTCATGCTCATTATTACTGGCTGTAGCATCGTCTCAACAGAGTTGGTCTTTGATTGGTTGGTTCCCTTTTAATGACAAAAACAGCTATATAAAATGAATAGCAAAAAGCCCAAAACAAATGTTGTCACCCTAGACAAACCCAATTTGGTCAAACCAAAGGATCCCAAATTTGTGGGAGGGACTTAAAGGGGGGAGACCACCACCAACCCTGGGAGCCCTGAGGGGAGGGGGAGGAGCATGCAAGGGGAGGATGGGTGACATCCAGGTCTTCTTTGTCGTTCAATCATTCCTGTCGGAGAGAAGCAGTGTGTCTTTAAGGGGTTGTAATGATTTCCTGTTTCGAAGTAAGCAAAACACAGGTACAGCTGTTATACTTCGTCCAGATCTTATGTTTAAGAAAAAGAAAAAGAAGAAGAAGAAGCCGTCTGAAAAAAACAAAGCACAGATCACAAAATCCACAGTTTGGACAGTAACATTTAAACCCTCTCATAGTTTTGTCCATCACTGTCTTCTCTGTTCACTCAGTGTAGGTGTACAGAGTCGCAATGTTAGTGTCCACTTAGTTTTCTTTATTTTTGTGTAATATAGCAATAAATAAAAAACTCATAACTAAATTTACATTCATGTATAATCCCATGTTTTATTAGCTTGAAGTGAGCCTTCTATATCTACAGTGTTTCCACAGAAGCCCAGAACGGACAAACCAAACACTGGCTTTTCTCTTTGTTCCCCTACATGTTTGGAAAAAGAGAGTTTATGGTGAAAATTTACAGCCTGCCTGCTAAATGCTACTAAAATCCTACAAACTGATCCTTTTAGAGTCATTTATACTGAATTACACTGTCTGCAGCAGCACATTTTGACCTCTAGGTGGAACCGAACACCAGACTTTACATCCCAGCCAAAGCTTTGAGACCTTAAAACTGAGGATGTACCAACAGTAACAACACTATTATTGGATATTTAGCCAGTACCAGGATATATTGTTTTGTATGGAACACATCATTTGTCAGAGGTTTTGGTTTTTTACTTGTCCATGTTTGTTTCTCAAAGTGATATCGACAAAGTGACATATAGATGTTTTGAGACAGGTGTTTAAAGATATAAAAGCAGTGGTTTTATCAGCTCAGTTTCTCTGAACTGTGAAATTCTCTCTGATGCGTTTTACACAGTAGAACCAGTGGGCTGTTCTCCACTGCAGGAACTCATGGACCTTTTTTTGCATGTTCTAACGTCTCACAAAGGGAGAAAAAGTTCCTGTGGTCTCGACACTGATTGGTTAAACTTGAAGAAAACGAACAGTCGTTGGTTAAACTCACAGAGGACAACAAATGCTGTTTTTCTGCCCTCTTAACACAACAAAGCTCCACTATTCTATCTCCTACATGCTCATAACCTTGGAGTCAGTTCAGACAACCTAAGGACAGTTCATTTGTGGCTTTCTCCATCTGTAGATTCAACATCAACACACTACCAGATATAGTTAACCTGAGGACTGAACTACGAAGCGAGACTAGCGGGTTAGCAGGTATGTTGAACCTGAAGTCAGAGTTTTCTTGTCACGGTCTTTTAACCTGCTACATCACCATGGTAACAGATTCTGTGGAGATAACCTGGTCTGGAGCAGGTTTTGTTCAGAGTCTAGGATTTAAATTGGCTGGAAGAAGCATCTCTGTTTAACTAAATAGTTTTCTGACTATTCTTTATGAGCGATACATATTCTCAGCTGAGGGAATATGTTTGATCTGCTAATCTATTGAGCTCTATGTTACTAATATCACTGAATGAAGCCGTGTAGTTACAGTATCAGACACTGTTTGCATCACGTTGCCATGGGAACCTGACATGTATTCAGCAGGTGATGCAAAAATCGCATAAATATGTTTTTATGTTTGGTCCATTTACACTGCTGGTACTGCAGCTGATAGAACACAGATTAGAACACTGATTATTCTACTGGGGGCTGCACAGTGGCTCGGTGCTTAGCAGCGTCGCCTCACAGCGAGAAGATCCCCGGTTCGCGTCCCGGTTAGGACGCCTGGGAGTTTGCATGTTCTCCCTGTGCAGTGTGGGTTTTCACCGGGTACTCTGGCTTCTTCCCACAGTCCAAAAACATGCTGAGGTTAATTGATGATTCTACATTGACTGTAGGTGTGAATGAGAGTGTGATTGATTGTCTGTCTCTATATGTAGCCCTGTGATAGACTGGCGACCTGTCCAGGGTGTCCCCTGCCTTCACCCAAGTTGGCTGGGATAGACTCCAGCCCCCCACAACCCTACAGAGGATTAAGCGGTGTATAGATAATGGATGGATGGATTATTCTACTGGTATTTATTACAGAGAATATTAAATCAGTCACATTAATTTCACTTTGATTTGGTCAGAAATTTAATTATATCCTGTATGCCTAAATGCACTTGACAAAGAAGCTGACAAAGAAAGTTCAAAACCACCTTCATGATACCCGATATCTCTGACTGGGGTTTTAGTTGTTGCCGAGCCAACTTACACAAAGAAAGCCTGAATATGTCAAACCGACTTCATAGTTCAGACGTTATATCCAGCAGCCACTATTTGCTGTTGATTTGTTGTACTTAGAGTCGTGGTCGAATCTGTTGGATCGTGTTGAAACTGAAAGAGTCGACTACAGGACCTACTGTAAAACCTCTCGCCTGCCTCGAGTTCCTGCAGTGGTCAGTCGCATATTTACAACTCTATGTAAAGGCATGCAGAGGCATTCAAGCCTGTGTGTTTGCAGGCCAGTGCAGCTCAGTGCTTTTCTAAATACAACCTGAGGAAAGTCAGGCTTCATCTACAAGCCATGTTAAAGTGTTCGTGCTAAATAACTAAACCTTTTTCACCCTTTTTTACCGAGATCATTTAAAATAAAACACTAATTAAACTCCTGGAAAAAAAAAAGTATTTGTGACTGATGTTTTCAGGGTGCTGCTCAAATCTGGGGCTGACAATTAATTGATTTCAAATCAAAATCACAGTTTTTAAAAAGTGCAATTAGCAAATCTCAAAAGCTGCAGTTTCAGATATATATTATTTAGCTTTTCTGACTCGGTTTAAACTGTCATGTCAGTAGCTTCACAAAGTCATGAAGCTTTTACAGTGTTTCATTTTGTGCTGCTCCATCATGTTCTTATTCTATTACACTGTGAAAACTGGACTGAAAACGGATTTTAAAAACTTAGATTGAAAATCAAGTCTCAGTTGGATATTTTCCTCAAATGCTTCACCCAACCACGACCTCTGACCTTCTTTATGTCCATGTGGAATGTAATGTGACTTTGTGAACGTCATCTGTGCTATCAGATAGAATTTAGCGCTCGGCCTCGATGCTCTGTCATCATCAGTGTCTCTTACAGAGCAGCACAACTGACTGTTTGCTGTGTTACTGAGTCAGACATCAACCACGCTGATTCCTCGTTGCTAATATTTCACCACGTTGGCTGAAATCACTCTGGTTATTTCCTGTTTATTCATTAACTGCGGTCTCTTCTTGTCTTCACAGCTCCCCTATTCGTGCCGTCTCTGCTGTTTTTACCTGTTTGATCATCTCTCCGGTTCTCTCGATGACGATGGTTTTGGCTTCTTTGACCGGCGAGGTCAGCTGGTAGTCATCGCTGAGCAGGCCCAGGATCGGATACTGGTTCCTGTACCTGCAAACACACAGTAAAATCACACAGGTGAGGGATTCTTATGGTTTAGGGCTGAATATGGATCAACAGACACATAGTACATTACTACCAAGCGGACACAGTGCACTTTTGGGGTTTTTTGCAGCTCTTTTTTTACTCAATTTATTTGTTTACTTTTAATTTCTGTGGGGATAACTTTTAGTATTTTCATAAAAGTTTTCAGTTTTAATTATTGTATTATTTGGTGTTTAAAAAAAAACTAACACTGGTTAAACCTGAATGTGTAGCATAGTGGTAGTTAATCTTTTTGTTATCAGTAAATCTGCTTGACATTTTATATATATATATATGAATGGAAATGCCCACAGCTATTTCCCAGAGTTCAACATAACATCTGTAACCCTCTGAACCACAAAACCCCGCCGGCTGGTTTAAAAGGTATGTTATCTTTTTTAAAAAATCAAATACCAAAATGTCACCATTTATCAACAAGACACTGATTTTCAACTTTCAGAAGGTCCTTGAACTGATCATGCGCGATGTACCCATAAGTCAGGAAGCAAATCTAAGCTTAAATGTATGATATTTAGTGAAAAGGCCTCATTTAAAACTTTGTCCAAATATAAACTGTTTACTCATTCATGCAACCAACAGTCACATGACAAAAATCCAACAGCTTTTCAGATGAACTGCAGCACATGTATCTACGGAACTGACATGAATATGAAAATTAATTAAAAGTGTAAACAGTAAAATGTCTTTCATATGTAGTTTTTAGGATTTATGGCATTATAAAATTATTATCCTACACAAAAGACATTTCTGAGTTCCCCCTCCTCCTAGCCATGGTTGTGCTGCTCCCATACACTTTGTATTGCAGTGAAAAATGAGCCCACAGTGAGTAAAAATGTGACAGACTGGAATTATAAGGCTTCTTTTGCAGCCAAAACAACCAAAAACCAAAGAAAATATTCAATTTCTGCTAACGTCAAACAGGGACAAACAGCTAATTCTCAGATTTACCACTTTGCAACTATCAAACATTTGGCATTTTTGATTAATCTTCCATTCAATTCAATTCAATTCAATTCAATTCAATTCAATTTGTATAGTGCATATTTAAAACACGTCATCTCATAGCGCTTTACATAGCAGAAATAACAGAAACAGAAAACCCAGCAATTCAAAGTTGCTTTTGGATTCCCTATGAGCAAGCAGTCAGCGACAGTGGGAAGGAACCAAAAACCCCCCTAGGATAGAGAGGGGGACAAAAACCTCCAACAGAACCAGGCTCAGGGAGGGCGGCCATCTGCCTCGACCGGTTGGGTTGGGAGTGGGGATGAGCAGGGAGCAACGACTTGATTTATCGATGAATCATTTCAGCTGTATTCTGGGTGTCGTACCTCTTGGTGATGATGGTCTTGGTGACGTTCTTGGAGCTGTCGTTTCTCTCCTGAATCAGCTTTCTGATCTCCTGAGAACCACAAGAGGAAAAAGATTGGCAGAGTTAACGGGTACAGGGTATCTCATGCATAGAACTACTGTATCACTGCAGTTCACTCAATATTATATAGTGTATTTTGTACTTTCTGCTGTTATCGGAGTGTAAAAACACTGCCAAGTACTGGAAGCTTGCTCAGATCATTCACCAGCTATGCAGTATTATATTATTATACACTATTCACAGTAGACACCTTTTGCAAGTGTTTTGCTGAAAAAGAAAAAGCTTTTGTATCTGCATAGCTGACTCTTTCGCTCGTGTCATTCCGCTTCATTTCTTCCCCGCCTTTACTTTTCCGTTTTGTAGCGTTGTTCTTTTTTATACAGTAAAATCAAATTCGCTTCGTTGCAAATTAACTTCAAGCAAAACTGTATCCTGCTCCTTTTGTGTGTTTGTATGAGAAAGTAGCGCAGGAATGTGATGCCAGCAGCCCGAGGTGACAGAAACATTCCTGAGGTTAAATCAACTGGCAGCTAGCAGTGAGCAAAACACTGAGAATGCAGTTGGACCTGAAGGGTGGAAACAAATCGAGGATATAAAAACCAACGAATCAGCTCACAGAGGCGAGCAAATAGACAGAGACCTTCCTGTTGTTCATTCACAGTATGATAGCTGTGATTGTAATGACTTAGAGGGTGATCATTCTGGTTTACTGCAGTGATTTCTCTATTATTTCATCCATATCAGATAGATAGATAGATAGATAGATAGATAGATAGATAGATAGATAGATAGATAGATAGATAGATAGATAGATAGATAGATAGATAGATAGATAGATAGATAGATAGATAGATAGATAGATAGATAGATAGATAGATAGATTAAAAAGGAAAAAAAAGGAAATCCAGAACACGGCAACCTTAAAGAACAGTGTGCCTGGCTCTTCAAATACAAATCCACTATTAATATGTTTTTGAATGCAGGCAGACATTTATTATTATATTCATTTGTCAGAGGCTTTTCATGGCTTTAGTGTGTCGCTCAAAGATACCTGGACATGTGGGCTTTAATGGACTAACACCTGCAGACAAACAGGAAGTTGCCGTAACCATGGTAATGTGGTTTAAGCAGGAGATGTGATCAAGATAAAAAGCAAAAGGCTTTTTAAAATTTGGCCACTATTCCCTTTAAACTTGTCTCCTTGTGCAGCAATTCTCTGCTCCCACATTTGCAAAGCTCCCTGTTCCGACCACTTGCAGTTGTGCATTTTACCATCTTGCCATGGAGTTCAAACTTACACAGAGCAAACATCATATTCTGTTTCAGTAGAAAGCGGTGTTGAGAGTTCGACCTTCAGGGACAAAATCATGGTGCAAACCCTCATGAATTTCAAACTAAATGACCAGATTGCTCTTGATCAACCCCGCTGACTTGAGATGCTGCTTTTTTCACTTTTAGAAACTACAGCTCTTTCACTGAGAACTGCTGTTTGGTCTCAGGATTGGAGCCAGTATTCCGACTCTCATCATTAATGACGAGCTTTGGCATGAAGGTTGGGTCAGTTTGACGCAGAATTTGATGTTTGCTCTGAGCAAGTTTGAGATCCATGGTGAAATTGAAAATGCACATCTTCAAGTGGTCAGAACAGGACTTCCAGGGAGCGTCGCAGGAGCACTGGGAGCAGAGTGTCGCTGCACAGGAGACAACTTCAGATGGCCACATTCAAACCAGGCCCTGGTTCTGCTTTTTATAGTCATAGTCGAATTGTTGATTACACCTCATACTTAAAACACACATTGCCACATATTTAAAAGTCTTTAACCAAAGCACTGAAGCTGATGTATTTCTGCGAAAAGCTTCTGTCAAATTTAAGTAATAAAAATGGCTGCCTACATTCAAAAATATGTTAATACCTGATTTATATTTTTAAATGTAACTTAAGTATAACATAGATATATAAGTAGATAATATTATGTTTAACACAGATTTTGTTTTGGGCACTTTTTGCTTTTTATAAACAGTTTCTGAACTTTTTGATTGCACCTCATTCAGATTGATTTGAAAAGCCTCGACAGCAGTGGTTCGACAAAAATAGATGTAACATGTTACAGAACATAAGTTTCTTTGTTCTGGATTGTAAAATGTACCTGATGAGTGTATAATAGGAATATAACTATATATAGTGTACAGTAGGTGTTCTGGTTTAAAATTGTGTTACAATTTTCCAATAATAAAAATCCTTTAAAGAACACCTAGAACCTATTTGGTCTCTAATCTTAAAATCAAAAAAGGACTGAAATCTGTCCAGTTTGGAGCATCTGGGATGAGTCCTGATTTAATCTAAGCTACCAGAGCTGATGAGCTCTCAGTCTTATGGCAGTGATCTCTGAGTTTATCTTTGTACACTGGAATATCTGGGTGAAGTTTGAAAACCAGTGTTGGTGCGTTATGTTTCAGACCTCCTCCTGGCGGGTGATGATGGTCTGCCGCTGCTCCAACATGGAGACCAGCTCGGAGATCTTCAGCTGTAGACTCTTGTCTGAGGAGGAGCGTTCAGTGGTGACCTCCGTCTGGATCTTCGTTATCTGGGACTGGAGGCAATAAGCAGAGTTTAAATGAGCTTGAACAACAACATTTTGCATTATATTTATTGCAGAACTTTCCCTTGCGTGGTCAGTGACAACTTTATATACATATAGGTCAAAATCACAATGACAAAGGGCTTTAGGGCCTCTGTTTACTATAGGGTTGGGTTATTTATTTATCTATCATAGGTACTGCAAAACGTTATTTATTATGTACGCTGCTGGGCTTTGGTACACATTTCATTCCTTCATGTTTTTGCATGTCTGAATGAGAATAAACTGAAGTGAACTTTACAATCTGTGCAGCCATCAGGGTGTGAGCTGAAAACCTGCAGCTGGGTGAATGATTTTTATCTTGCTTAAAATCTCGAACCTAACCTACCAGCAGGTCCTGGTAAGGCAAGACAGTCAAAACAGTTTGTAAAAAACAAAGTTTATGAATGAGTTGATGGAGTCAATAGTGGTACTAAATCAAAAAAGTCATAGTGATGGGGATTTATCTTCTGGGGAGAATAAATGTTCAAAATTCTCTGGAAGTATATGCAGTAATTCTTGAGAATCGTCAGTCTGTCTTTAGTCTTCATAGTTTTCTAACAGTTTTCTAATGCAGGAAACTGAGCTTTTAGATTCTGGAGGTTTTTTCCTCGTCAAACAGCAGCGCCAAAGCAAACCTACTTCCTGGTTTGCAGCCGACACGCCCCTTACTATTAGAAAATGACATTCAGAGATCCCTTTATGTCCTTTCTTTGCATTCTGGTTGCGTTTGTGGTTCTCACCCTCAGCCTCTGTATCTCCTGGTCTTTCTCTTGTCTCATGGTGCTGAGCTGGTCGTTGTATTGGCGTGACAGCTCCTCTGTTTTCACCTGCAGGGTGCTGCTGCTGGCTTGACCTGCCAGCTGACGGGCGGATTAACAGGGAAGACAGAGATTCAGTCAAGCAGAGAACAGTTACAACAGCGACACTGAAAAACAGGTGCAATTGTATAACAGCTTTCTTTGGAAGACTCATCTTGATTGCTTGTAATTCAACAAGACATAAAAAAGTTGGCATGTGAATTGAAATCCAACAAACAAAACAGCCCCAGAGCATAATACTGCCACCACCATGCTTGACAGTAGGTATACTGCTCCTGGTTAAGGGCCACACCTCCTGAAGGACTGCCATGGTATTTACTAGTGTACATAAACTTTTATTCACTACTGTCTGTGTGTTCTTTGAGGTGTCACTTCGAACTCGGGTGAATTTTTTAAACAGATTTCTTAACCTTCTTAGCCGAAAGTTGGCAGCACTATCAACTGATAATCTATTAATCAATAATACAAATGAAGAAGAGATCATGTTGGTAGAGTACTTTAACCACGAGTACATAACAGTTGTCACAGAAGTGTCTTAGTTCATTGACTGCTTAATCATTGGGCCACTCTCCTCAAGTTTTCAGCTTTTAGTGAATATGTAAAAAGTCATTAACCCCCACAGAAGTCTTTGTCATGGTGGCCTGTTGTTAGCTAAACTCCCACAATGCTCTCTGCTAATCAACATTAACTGCCTGTAGTCCGAGTGACGCGTCCTGTGGCCACTACAGTATTAAACAGGAAGAAGCTCCACCTGGTGGAACAGCAAGGTACTGCAGCTAATCTAGAATACATTTTCTAACATGCATGTCCTTCTTTTTCTGTCTCATCTGGTAATATATTTTTATATGGTTAAATTACTGACAGCGATTAACTGTCTGATCAAATGTCTTCCAGCAGGAGTCACTATTCAGAATCCCTTCAAATTAAAGAAACTTCAAAACTGTTCCAAGTTTTCTGTCCCCCACCACAAGTCACCTGTCTACGTCACTATTAAATCAAAGCCCTGTAACCAGAGAGTGAAACATGCAGTGTTTTACCTTCTGTCGGAGCATCTCGTTCTCCTTCTCCAGCGCTCTCAGTCTTCCGTCCAGCTCTTTGATTTTGAACTCGCGGCTAGAGTCGGTGTTCCGGCTGGTCATGAGCTGACTCTCCAGGGAACGCTGGGTGGCGCTGGTTTCCTTCAGAGACGTCTGCAGAGGGAGATCACACGTGGAGATTCACAAAAATCTGTCATCTTCACTAATAACTTCACTGTGATGCAGCTCTGCAATAGATCCTGCATTCATGAAGGTTGTAATGTTGGCTGCAGTTTGTGTCTGTAATAATTTTTTCCTTCCCATTCGTATCAGTGAGGGTACACTCATCATTGATCCCAACATGTACACGCATTAAATCTTTCTTTAAATATATATTTTGATCATAACAGCACCTCCGTCTCTCTGTAATGCCAAACTTTATTATTATTCGACAGCCTAATTACAGCCAGTAACGCACTACTATAATATTAAAAAGTCCTTTTACAACTCTCTTTTATAGTTTTGTCTATATTTTCTGTCATTAGTAGCATTATATAACTCAAACTTTACCACTAAGATTTATGAACAAGACGACAGCACCAGAAATAAGTCTAGATCCACACTAACTAAACCTATTTTGGAAAAAACACTGGAAAATTATCACCTAAACTGTTAGTTATAAACATTTATCACAGTTTGTATTCTGACTTCTCGCTCCAACTTTGGCCAAACATACTTACAGTAGTTTTGTGCACACAGTTTATGCAATGAGGGATTATTAAAGACATTTCACTCACTACAAATAAAGCAACAAACAACCTCTACCTCTTTTTGGACTTTCTTCTTTCTTGTTTCTGTTTCCTGAGTCTCAGATGTTATTGAGTGCAGCGTTGTACATCATTATATCCTAAATTTTTGTAGTATTTAGCAGACGAATTGTTGAGATATGTGATCTCTGAACAACAAATTCTACTCAGTTCATCGTCAGGTCCAAGTGGATATTTGTACCAAATTTGAAGAATCCCCTCAAAGTATTTCTGGACATAAAGAACAAATGAAAAATCCAAAAACATATTGCACATATGTATTCACAGAAGGACGTCACATCATTCAACGTTGTGAAACCGTTTCTGCATGTCCATTTTTCGATTTGTGTGAAATGTTTATAGCATTAAATATGGATATTTATGGAGATAACTGCAAAATTTCAGCTTGATGTATTACATATGTTATGAGATGAAAGGTGGAGAACCATTTTGAAACTCTGTTTTATTTGGGGGTTGCACGGTGGCTCGGTGGTTAGCAGCATCTTACAGCTAGAAGATCCCCGGTTCACGTCCCAGTTAGGACAGCTGGGATCTTTCTGTGTGTAGTTTGCATGTTCTCCCTGTGCAGCGTGGGTTTTCACCGGGTGCTCCAGCTTCCTCCCACAGTCCAAAAACATGCTGAGGTTAATTGATTATTCTAAATTGTCTATAAGTGTTAATAAGAGTGTGCTTGATTGTCTGTCTCTATATGTAGCCCTGTGATAGGCTGGTGACCTGTCCAGGGTGTCTCCTGCCTTCGTCCGAGTCGGCTGGGATAGACTCCAGCCCCCCACGACCCTACTGAGGATTAAGCGGTGTATAGATAATAGATGGATGGATGAATGTTTTATTTGGATCAGGCTATCTATTAATATTTTTTGTGGTACAACTTGTCATGGTACAATGGTTTAGTCTCTGGGCTACTGATCAGAAGGTCAGAGGATCAAACCCCAATGCGGCCACTGCTGGGCCCTTGAGCAAGGCCCTTAGCCCTTCCTGCTCCAGGGACGCTGCATCATGGCTGACCCTGCGCTCTGACCCCAACTGGGATATGCGAAAACAACATTCCACAATGCTGTAAAAATGTATTTGTGACAAATAAAGGTTTCTTTCTCCTTACCGGCCCAATCAGTTATGAGAGTTCAACGAAAATCACGTGTATCTTTGTTTTGTGTGTTTTGTGTTTCAGAAAGTATCACCGGTTGACTTCTGCATTATCAATTTTTGTGTGAATATGAGCTCAGAGATTGAACTCTTCATGAATTATTATGCTTTTTCTTCATTTTTGAACTCACCCAGAATAAGAGAATAGTTAATTTGCTTGTCCAGTATTGCAGACGACATGATGAGAAATAACAGTGAACATTTCAGGCAGATCAGTGATGGTCGAGCAGAGGGTCCCTGATGATTTCAGGTGGAAAAACAACATCTATTTGCATTTTCATATGTTTGCAAACCACTAAAATAAATGCATGAATCAGGTTTGCCTCCTTTTTTATGTAAATCTAGTTCGTTTAGAGCCTTAGAGCCAGTCGGGTGCTGCAAGGGAACATGATCTGCTGCAAAACAACTAAATACAACTGAAGTGACGACACATAGAAACACAGAACTTTACCTGCAGCTGTCTGTTGTTTTCCCGGACGGCCTCCAGCAGACAGTCGTACTGTCGAGCCTGGTCAGCTTTGAAACTCAGATCTCTCTCCAAAGACTCCTTCTCGTTCTCCAGACGCTGTGGACACAAATCCTCCACGTTAAACAGGAATGACTCAGCTCATTTCCTCCTTACATTCTTCATTTCTTCTCCTTTCTACATTTGGATTAGTTGTCAATCAGACTCAACAGGAGGCAGAATTGGATAAAAGCATTTTGTTATTGTTCATAATTCCAATACACCACATGTTTCCATTAGTTCTGTGGTGTTTCCTTGACATGTTAATTGTTTTCAGGAATTCTTGCACAAAATCTGACTGACTGCACCACATTAACAGTGCTGGTAATAAGCTGTTATTATCTGGCCTGAAGCCTGAACATGCCTGGTATGACTGAAAGCACTGAAGTGACGAAGCTGCTGTGAGGACAAACTGTTCCCACCTGCTGCAAAGGTCTTACTGCTGTTATTGATCAAACAGAATCAAATGTTGCTGCGAAAATTCTTCAAGATGTGTGTTTGAAGGGTTTACGCTGCCATGTCTGACTTTCAGGGCCTTCAAGTGTGTCTTCAGCAAAGTTAACAATTAAAAAAAGGCAAATGAAAATGACAATACCAAGACTTAAAAGTTTATTATCAATATAGTATAGAAGTAGTTTTATAATAATTTTACATCCCTTTATAGATAATAAACATTATACTTTCTACTCCTAATCTCTTTAGTTCTGTGGTCATTAGTTACCTGCAGATTACCATGTAAAGTACTAAAGAACTAACTTTAAAAGGATACTACTTACTCAACATCAGTACTTGTTCTTCTTAGTACATTTGAATCAAATTGCAGGATTTCTACTTGTAACACCAAAATATAAAAGTTTAATCTCAAAATACTCAGTAAAAAAGGAACAAAGTTTATAGTAGTGTAGTATTATAGTAATTTATACCACTTTATACTTGTACTCCACTGCATTTTATACAGAAATATTTTACTTTTTAAATCCTCTTTCATAGCTATCTTGCAGAATACTATATAAAATACTAATACTACAATGTTAAAATGATACTGCTTGTTCAGCATTAGTATTTATTCTTTAGATATTTTAAGATACTTAAAGCAGTAAAAGTCTCAGTACCAAGAATAAAAAGTTGAATATCCAAATACATGGTAGAAATAAACAAAGTACAATTGCAGTACTGTAGTATTATAGTATAGTATTTTATGCCCCATTGTACTCATACTCTACTACATTTTATACAGACATATTGCACTGTCTAGTCCTCTGCTGTCTTTGATAGCTGTGGTAATGAACTGCCTTTCAGATCAGTATATAAAATAATTAGCACCACCTTAGCCTACTACAACATTAAAATGCTTCTACTTGTTTAACAGTAGTACTTGTGGTTTTTATCTACTACTTGTAAAAGTATGCTTATGTTGCAGCTTTGCTTTTACTTGAATATAATATCTGAGCACAAAGTTAGTAAATGACAAATAAAAATCTTAAGACTATAAAAGTGTGACATTAAAATACACAGTAGAAATGAACAAAGCTAGTACTATTATAGTATTTTATGCCCCTTTATACTCATCCTCTGTTACATTTTATACAGAGATTCACTTCACTGCTTTCATTGATACTGATTACTTACTGGAATTACTGGAATCACCTTAGTGTACTCCAACTGTAAAATAGTACTACTTTAGCATTAGTATTTGTTCTTTTGATACTTTAAGATAATTTAAGTAGTATAAATCTCAATATCAAAACTAAAAAGTTTAATATCTAATATATGGTAAAAGTATCATAGTAACTTCATGCCTGTTTGTACTTGCACTCCACTTCATGTTATACACAAATATGGTACTTTAAATAGCACTAGTTTCTATGACAGCTGTGGTTATTAGGTACATATTAATATGTAACATACCAAAAATTAGTACCACCTTAGTGTACTACAACTTACAATGGTACCACATGCTCAGCATTATAATATCCAGGTACTTCTCTCACAACAATACCTTATGTATGACCACAATGAATAGCTGCTGACAAACTGCTGCAGGTTCTGTTTGTTTTTCTCATTACAGCTGAATGTTTGCTGAGAGGTTTGTCAGGCACAAGATGGTCTAATAGCCCCTTTCCTTGATAATGTGTTTGCTTGCTACCACATAATTATTTCTTCTGCTGTCACCACAGAGTCAAACTGGAGGCGCCGGTTTCTTTAAGAGCCACAATTACAGGTAAGAATGACCCACACAGGGCTGGTCTGCACTGATCTAGTTCACTGTGTTGAAATCTGGTGACTAAACCGAGACTCAGCTCAACTCTGTCAGCATCTCTTAAGCCCTCTTCAGACGTGGGATATGTAACGTTACTGCTCCGTCGACCTGTTGAAGTGACGGCCTTCTAGTCATTCAGACGTAGATTCTTGATCTACCTGATGAACTGTCATTCTGTGGGGCAGCTCACCTGTCTGAGGTGAACAAAAGTACTCCTTAAATCCTGATCCAGCCTGTGTTCACAGCTCTTTGTGGTCCTTTTGTGTCTCTTTTGGGGGGTTTCCATCTTTTTATGGTTGCATTGTGTTTCTGTGGTTGTTTTCTGTCTATTTTTGTTTCTCTTACCTGTTTATGTGATGGTTTTATATCTGTCTTTTGTCATTTTTTTGTCTCTTTTGGAATATTGTGTTTCTCTGTTTCGTCATCTCTTATCCCTTTTTGGTCAATTTGTGTATGTGTGGTGGCGTTGTGTCTCTTTGTGGTCACTATACTGTTATAGCTCTGTGCTGGTATTAAATAAACTGAAAGGAAATACAGTAGTCCCTCGCCATATCGCGGTTCACTTTTCACGGTCTAACTGTATTGCGGATTTTTACATTGTATATAAAATACGTGGCGTACAGTAGATGAGTAGACGCACGTATGGAAAACGCAGCTACGGCCGCTTCCGCTTGAGCTAGTCGGTCTCTGATTGATCGGCGGTGATGGAAGCCAGTGTTTATAAGAGTGTGGGAAAGGTAAGTAACAGTGTGGGGAGGGTTTATGAAGTGCTAAAATGTACATAAATAATAAATTAAATATGAGGTCTCTACTTCGTGGATTTCGTCTATTGCGGAGGGGTTCTGGAACCTAACCCCCGCGATAGACGAGGGAACACTGTAGTCCTAAACAACCGGAAGCAACAAAATAAACTATCCTGGCCCTGTTTCAATGTCTCTTTGAGGGCATTTTGTGTCTCCTTTTGAATGGTTTTGCATCATTCTATGATTTTTCTGTGTTTCTGTTTTCTGTCTAGGGCTGCACGGTGGCTCGGTGGTTAGCAGCATTGCCTCACAGCTAGAAGATCGCTGGTTCGCATCCCGGTTAGGACGTCTGGGATCTTTCTGTGTGGAGTTTGCATGTTCTCCCTGTGCAGTGTGGGTTTTCACCGGGTACTCCAGCTTCCTCCCACAGTCCAAAAACATGTTGAAGTTAATTGATGATTCCAAATTGTCCGTAGGTGTGAATGAGAGTGTGCTTGTTTGTCTCTATATGTAGCCCTGCGACAGACTGGCGACCTGTCCAGGGTGTCCCCTGCCTTCACCTGAGTCGGCTGGGATAGGCTCCAGGCCCCCTGCGACCCTAGTGAGGAATAAGTGGTGTATAGATAATGGATGGATGGATCGATGTTTTCTGTCTTTTCTGTTCACCTTGCTTCTCTTTGTGGTGGTTTATGTATGTGTTGTGCCTCTCTTTAATCACTTTCTGTCTCTTTGTTGGTATTGTGTGTCTCTGTTGGTGAATTTGTATGTATTTGTGGTAATTTTGTGTCTCTTTGCAGTTATTTTGTGCCCCTTCTTTAAGGTCATTTTGTTTGCCTTTTGGGTTGTTTTGCATCTTTTTATGGCCATTTTGCGTCTCTGTGGTTCTTTAGTGTCTCTTGGGGTTTGCCTTGTCTCTCTTTGTGATGGTTTAGTATCTATCTTTTGTTGATTTGTACCTCTTTATGGGCATTTCCCATCTCTCTCTGGTCATTTTGCACCTCTGTCTTGTCATTGTGGGTCTCTGTTTGGTCATCTCCTGTCTCTTTATGGGCAATTTGTGTGCCTTTGTAGTAGTTTGGTGCCTCTTTGTAGTCGTTTTGTGTCTCTTTGTGGTTTTTATACTCCTGTTGCTTTGTGCTGGTATGTAATATACTCAGAGGAAACAGTTCTAAAAAGCTGGAAGCAACAAACTAAACTGCGATTGTGTCGTCTGTGACAGCTCACCAAGTTTCAAAGTAATCTTTATTATACCAGAGGGGCAATTTGTTTTCTAGTCAGCCAAGCAGGTCCACACAGTGTGACTTGCCGTTGGATCCTTACTTGGACTGGTCTGCTCTTGATGCCGAGGATCATTTAAATTTATGACTATTTTATTCTCATGTGGATCTTGCTGCTGTTAGATGCTGCAGGTGTTCCCTCAAATAACTTAAGCTCCAGTTAAGGTCTTGTCTAAGCAGTTAGTGTTTGTTTTAGTTGCAGTATAGTTTTATTTTTATGGACATGCCTCAGTAGATTTGGCTCTGTGAGATGTTTTTGGAAGAATATTGGTCCTACATCACTTTACACAACTTGAAGTGCCGACGCTTGTAAACGCTTTTCCGTTAAGTCTGGACTGACGGTGCAGTCCAGACTTGCGCAGTGCCGAAAGGGATAGTTTTGTTTTACTTTTCAGGTGATGGCAGGCCTTACCCGAAGGTCCTCAGACATGTGGAGGAGCTCCTCTCTCAGACTGCTGAAGGTGGACAGCAGCAGACGCATGCTTTTATCTGCAGTGAGACGAGTCTGAAACACAAAAACAACAGGAGGGTCAGATAATGACAGAGAGGGTCCAGTGTCCCACATACTAGTAATCATTTTCAGATAAAGACATGAAATAAATAACAAGCACTTATTCAGTGATTTATATTACAAACACACTTTTATGCACTTTTAAGAAAATATAGATTTTTTGTGCTTATTATTGACTAAAGCACCAAGTAGGGGCGTAAAAAGGATACATTTTCAATATAACAGACTCTAAAGAGCAATCATAGGTACAGCATCTGAGTTAATGGCAATAAAAACAGTTTTAAACCTGTAAAGTGTGTGTATGTGTGTATGAACAGATAATAAATGTTATAAAACAGCAGTTTTTTCAAGCAGCAATATTTCCATGTTGATATAAAGGTTAACCCTTTAGCTACAGCCACAGCGCTGGCGTCATGCTTTCTATGTCTGGAGTATTATTACCATAACTCCATCAAAGTTTGTCCAATTATAAAAATTCCAACAGTGTTAGAAAGCTGAGAAGTGTGGGCATGCGCACATATATGGTTCGTCACGGTAGTCACAACCATTTGACGTAGGCATTCATAGCAAAACACCGGAAGTATCGCAAGACCGCTACACAGCTTCTCAATACCGTAATAACAAAATATGTATAAGTCGCCTTTTTTGGCCTCAGTAGGTAAAGGGCTAAAGCTAATTCAGTGGGGTTTAACTGGAGTGATGATTAAATTCAGTTTGTGTCTCACCTGCAGCAGGTAGCGCATTTGTTGTTTAGTCAGTTCAGTGGCTCCTTTAGGAATCAAAGCCTCCACCCCCTCTTTCTCCAACTGAACATAAAAACAAGCGAATAAAATCATCCCATGGAAAATAAAAATGGAAGAATCTCTGTAGTTACCTTTTCTTACACTTATGAGAAAAAATGCCTTGTACACATTGAAATGAATGATTGTGTCAGTATCTTTAGAGTTCAACAAGCTCATCAGGCTACTAATATATATTTTTTTATGTATTCATTCTAAATTCTTCATAAGACATGCCTTTAATCTCTGCTATCTCAAATTTATCTTTGCTTTTGGCCACAGATGACGTTGTCGTCCAGACTTATTTATCAGATAAAGGCGCTGCAGGTTTGTTTCTCACCTTGTAGTCATTGCTGATATCCAGCATGTGTTTCCTGAAACACACAGAGAGGAAAAAGCAAACAATGAGAACAGCAGCAGGCCTGAAGAAGCCTGATGGGTGTGTTAAAGGAGGGAAGAAAAGAAAGTGAAAAAACGTGTGTGTCTGCAGGGCGAACATGTCTTCTTAAATCCAAAGTCAACCGGGTCTCACTGAAGCAGAGGGGAGTGTGTTCTACTGTATTTATTCATCACACTGTGTGGACAAAAACCTGCTCTCCACAAAACAATCGGGCTGCACAAGCTAATCTGCTCATTTAAAGTTGAGGATGTAACATTTAGGACTGGTTTAGTGCAGTATTTAGCAGTTATCTAAGCCAGATACTGAACAAACAGAATGAATTGTTTTTAACTTTCCAACTCATCTGTGCCATTCTGTCAGAAACGTTCAGCAAATCTGAGGTTAAAATCATGATGTTTAGGCGAAATCATTTTATTGCACATCTCATTGAAAATGTCACCAGAAATAAACCATTTGCACCAACCAAAGTCTGTAAAAAAACAACAACAACAAAAAAAATCTGCAATCCCAAACGCAACTGCAAAGACATCAGTAACCCTGCAGCTACAAATCAGTCACATGAATAAATTCAGCTGAACTGCAGGCTGTGTTTACTCAGAGCAGCCAGGAGATAATAATATAAACTAATTAAAAATCCAAGAAGTAAAATATCTTAAGTGTGTGGAGTTTTTCCGAGTATTGGTGACACCTGTGGACAATTGTTGATTCTTTTTTTTTTTTTTAATTTTTTGAGGTAAATAATCAAAAAAAATTCAACCTTCATTTCTTCAGTTTTTTATGATTTATGGCATCATAACTGCGTCATACTGCACAAAATAATTTTTTTAGTTCTCTCTCCTTCTATTCATGGTTGTTGGTCTATGTTGCAGTGAAAAATGAGTCAACAGTGAGTAAAAATGTGACAGGAGCAAATGAAACGCCCAGAAACTGCTCAGAGTTCAGAAGGTTGACAGCCACACCTTGTGCATTTTGCAGTGTGTCTGATCCAGGGTTTAAACTGTCGGGTTTTACTAATTCATGTCATCCTCCTTGTGTAAAAGTCAGGCTTTCAGCGGTGTCTCATGTGTTAATTATCCATCATATGTT
Source organism: Dascyllus trimaculatus (assembly GCA_024666655.1). Classification (NCBI taxonomy): domain Eukaryota; kingdom Metazoa; phylum Chordata; class Actinopteri; family Pomacentridae; genus Dascyllus; species Dascyllus trimaculatus. The sequence goes on along the minus strand of CM045459.1, from coordinate 28,220,678 downwards.
CACACCTATTACACAGTGAATACTGAGCGGAATCTTGACTTTAAAAAAATAAATCATACCAGAGATTAAATTCTTGCAATAGTTTCTGAAAAAAAAAAGAAACTTTGTGGCACAAAGAAATAATACATAATTACATAGTGATGCTGCCACCACCATGCTTCACAGTGGAGATGGTGTGTTTGTATTAATGCACAGTGTTAGGTGTCCACCAAACATAGTGTCTAGTCCAACGGTCAAAAAGCTTATTTTGCTCTGTGCTCGGCACCTCCCCCCAACAGCAGATTTATTTTTAAGAGCATATTTATTTGGATCAGCCAGAGTTTCAGGATAAGTGAGTGTATGTGAGCTGCTGAGATATTTAGAAACTCACACATCAAAGGTGTCTGACAGAAAGGGGAGAGAACCATCCACATGCCATGATGCTGCCGCCACCATGCTTCACGTCATGATGCTGCCACCACCATGCTTCATGTCATGATGCTGCCACCACCATGCTTCATGTCATGATGCTGCCACCACTATGCTACACGTCATGATGCTGCCACCACCATGCTTCATGTCATGACGCTGCCACCACTATGCTTCATGTCATGATGCTGCCACCACTATGCTACACGTCATGATGCTGCCACCACCATGCTTCATGTCATGATGCTGCCACCACCATGCTTCATGTCATGATGCTGCCACCACCATGCTTCATGTCATGACGCTGCCACCACTATGCTACACGTCATGATGCTGCCACCACCATGCTTCACAGTGGGAATGGTGCGTTTGTGATGAAGTGCATCTAGTCCGATATCTAAAATACTTATTTTGCCTTGTATTCCCCCCAGTAGCAGACTTCCGTCTAACAGCATATATATTTGGATGAACCACAGTTTCAGTATAAGTGAGTGTATGTGAGCTGCTGAGTGATTTAGAGACTCACATGTCATAGGTGTCTGACAGGAAGGTGAAAAGTTTAAAGAGGATTGTTATCTTAAGTCCACTCTCCCTCACTCACACTTTACAGTTAAATGACACCACATGAATCAGCTGGGTGTGAACCTGACGGACAAAAATGTCCATTAACTGCAGCTCTGGGTTGTGTTTCACTCTCAATGGCTGCCTCAGATCACCTGACCCACACTTCACGTCAAGCTCACATTCTTTTTTTAATCCAGGTTTTCTTGTAGCTGCTGACTCTAACAGGGATTTCAAGTGATGTTAACTCAAACTAATGTTAAAACACTGCACAGGGCGCCCTGATAGCCTAATGGTTATGTCGCGTGACCCAAGTGCAGAGGCGTAGTGGCTGTCCCGGGTTCGACTCCCACCTCGGGCGTTTACTGCATGTCCTTCCCTACTCTCTCCTGTTTCCGATTCTATCCACTGTCCTATCTAATAAAGGCACAAAAGGCCAAAAATAAATCTTTAAAAAAAAAAAAACACTGCACAGAGCCAGAGCACCTGTGGGTTTGTATGGGAGGATGTAGACAGAAACATGGCAAGAGAGATGGAAAGAAAGACCAAGAGACAAAAAGTAAGACGGAAATAAAGAGTGAAGAAAGAAAGTAATCAGTGTGTTCATGTTATTCTGTTAATGTATGTATGTTCCTGAATGAAAACTTGTCTATGAGACTTTTTGCTTTTACAAACACAGTAAACGTTGGTTTCACCTCCACTGCAGCAGATCTCTGAGGTGAGAACGTGCAGGAATTAAGAGGAGGAGGAGAAACTAACTGAAACTCGCCTTCGACCTGTTGGAGCACGCCGCTCATGAGATTAATCCGAGCCGCCAAACCCAGAGTCTGTATCCATGACGACATCCCATAGTCACTGTCTTTTAATGTACAACTCTGTATGCCAATAAAACCAGACTGACTATGATATCACCACACAGAGGTCTGTTATGTAATGTTAGCAAGTTTGCCTGTAGTCAAATTTTACAGCAGTAACGAAGGAGCAGCTTGTATCCACAAACACAGTCTCTGTTTAATAAATGCTTACTATTTTAACCTTACATTCAGGCGTGATTATTGAATACAAAAATGTTTTGAAAATTAAACTGGAACACTCTACTCTTTCTGTCATTTTAATGCAATCATCCAATCATGTTGAAAGGGTCAAATATGTCATCAGATTTTATAAATATCAAGCTTTTGCCTCATAACTTAACCCAAGCGTCATGATTGTAATGCAGCAAATAAGACAAGAAAACTGTACCCATGCTTCGCATCATGATGCTGCCACCACCATGCCTTACGTCATGATGCTGCCACCACCATGCTTCACATCATGATGCTGCCACCACCATACTTCATGTCATGATGCTGCCACCACTGTGCTTCACGTCATGATGCTGCCACCACCATGCTTCACATCATGATGCTGCCACCACCATACTTCATGTCATGATGCTGCCACCACTGTGCTTCATGTCATGATGCTGCCACCACTGTGCTTCACGTCATGATGCTGCCACCACCGTGCTTCACGTCATGATGCTGCCACCACCATGCTTCACGTCATTATGCTGCCACCACCATGCTTTATGTCATGATGCTGCCACCCCCATGCTTCAAATCATGATGCTGCCACCACCATGCTTCACGTCATGATGCTGCCACCACCGTGCTTCACGTCATGATGCTGCCACCACTGTGCTTCACAGTGGGGATGGTGTGTTTGTGGTGATGATGAAGATGTGGGTTTAAGCTAAATGCCTGAACTGTACTTACTGTCCTCGGATCTTAGACACGTGGTCGTGGATGCAGGAGTGGATGTCACAGTTTTTCCTGTAGATGTCGGCCAGCAGCTCGCCGAAGTAGCGAGTGTCGAGCTTGGTGGGCTCTGGTATTTGCTTCAGCTCAGTCTTCACCTCTGTCCTGGAGATCTTCTCGATCACCGGCGGCGGCGGCCTGTGCTGTACGACGTTGACGATCTCCACCTCCTCCACCTCCACTGTTTCCTGCACCTCCTCCTCCTCCACCTCTTCCTCCTCCACCTCTTCTTCCTCCACCTCTTCCTCTTCCACCACCACCTGGAGAAACCGACAGACAGATTTTATAACTACTGTGGGTTTGCATGTTTTATCTGCTGTTTGAATGGCACACGTTAGCTTCATTTTCACCGTTAGTCCTTTTGAACTCCATGGACATGGTTCTGTCATATGAAGCCTTATGTTTTTACCTTTTCCAGCACCTTATTGGTTCATTAGACACTGTTAAAAAATTTTTAAAAACTATTTAACAGTCTTAAACCATAAATTACTATTTAGAATTTTCATTTTGTGTTTTCATTATTTACATTTTCAGTAATGCTCTTGTGAATGAATGACAGCGAGTCCTTGCAGTTGGAATATTTTAATCTGTAATTTTTAGAAGAATTTACTGTTATTTTACAGATCTCCACTGTTTGTTGTATTTCAGATAAAATAACTAAAATCAAAATGTAAATAATGTATAGTTTTTTTCTTTTACAGTTTTTTAATAGATTTTCCTGCTTTTGTTAAATTAATATAATAACTACTAAAATCAGAAAGTACTAATTTACATGATAAACTACAGAAGAAAAAACAGCCCACCACTGTAAATAATCTGTTTTGTGACTAATGGTAATTTGTTCTTGTACAGTGTTTGACTGTGAATTCCATGTATTTTGTTGGCTGTATTTAAATCAGCAAAAATATCATTATTGACATTATTATTTATTATACAGATATTTGCTGCAAATAAAAGACATATGTATATGAAGGATCTGAAATGATAAATCTTTTCTTTCTTGACAGTTATCTTGCAGATGTTTCCTTGTTTTGTTGAACTGCATATTAAATATTGCAGAAAAATATTATTTTATATGCTGGCAGTAAAAATGAAACAAAAAAATAAATAAAAATATAGAAAAAAGTAACCTGTTTTTTTCAAGTGGGGGATTTAGTGTCACATTTAAACTGTAAATGGACCAAACCCCAAAAAAACAGATCAAGATCAAATAATAGTAATAAACAGTATTTGGATGGGAGTTCCTTTACATACAGACGTGTACATTGTATATTTACAATTAGCTGGTAAGAAGCTCAATGATAAGGCCAAAAGCTGCCTTCCTGCAGAGCCCATGCTGCCTTTACAACCTGCAGCTACACGTGACCGAAGCCAAACACTCCCGTCGCCTCCTCCTGTCTGCATGTAGCAACAGAGTCAAGTCCGACTGTAGTTGCGTAACAGGTTATTTAACACCAGGCCGACCTCTCAGTTCTCTTCCCGCAGAGAGAAGCTTCACTTTCTGCAAACAAGCTGTCCGTCACACTCTGTTTGTCTACGTATGAGAGACTGGTGGTCCACACTGTTTACAAAGGCTTCCCTCGTTTCAGCCGCTTTCTTCTCTATTTTTAGATCCTGTGAGGCACCAAACTGGTGCTTAAAAAGCACTTTGCAAAGCTATTCGACCTTCAGTCAGACGTCGTAGCAACAAGATAATCTCATCTCTTTTATTATATCTGATAAAAAATGAAGTAAAGAAAGGTCAGGTTGGTGTCTGACAGGCCTGTTTGTTGATGCACAACTTTGCACTAACTCAGTGGGTGAAGCTGTGTTTCTTGCAGCTGCACCAATAGCATCTCTCTAAATGCAATATATATCATTAGTCGTGGCAGACAGCTAAGTATATAAGAATGACTTAAATATTAAGTTGCATTCATTTTTGTATGCATTTGGACAGATGCATTTATGTCCCAGCATGCATCTGTCCAAGCAGAATGAGTGAGATTCTTTAATTTTCTCATTTAACATGCAAATATTTTAAAGGGATGGTTTGTAAACAGATTTTAGAAACCTAAAAAAGGTCTCAGATTAAAGAAAATCTATCAGTTTAAGTATCATTTTTTAAAAATTACTTTTGATGTCTTATCTTGTTGTCAGACAGTATTTTCTGATGGGGAACTGAAGACACCAGACTCCACTGACAAAAACGGTAATTTTATTTTGTAGGAAACTGGGGTTTTTAGTTTGGTACTGCCTTGACTGGTACGTTAGTCTGCCTTGTTTTGTGATTTCATATTTTAATATATAAGTTTGGACCCATCCCCCTCATTCCCACCCTCACCCTAACCGGTCAAGGCAGACGGCTGCCTTCCCTGAGCCTGGTTCTGTCGGAGGTTTTTTTCCCCGGTTCCTATGTTAATGATTTTTCGGTTCCTTCCCACGAGTCGCTGACTGCTTGCTTGTAGGGAATCCAAAGACAGCTTTGGGTTGTTTGGCATTCTGTTCTCTGTTTAAAATTCATAAAGTCTTTACCTTACTATGTTAAGCACTGTTGTGAATTTGCGCTACATAAATAAAATTCAACTAAAAAAACTTTAGTATTGTGTGAAGTAAAATCACTGTTTCTGTGAACAGAGTCTGGTGGGCATTAAGAGAGCGATATAACGGCATCATGTTCCTAACAGAAATAGTATCTGACAGCAAGTCAAAGCAGTGAAAATCATATAAACATAGCTTACACTTTAACTGATACAGACTTAGCTGGGCCTATTTTCACACAACTAAAATATGTTTTATTGCTGAAAACGTCCACTGCAGTTCATCACTTCCTGTCTGTTTCTCCAAACTGTGGGCTTGCAGACTGTAATCTACTGATTGTGGATAAGAAGCTCATACAGACCCACTTCAAAGTAACCAAACTGGTTTAATTTAATGGTAAAGTTCTGTGAGTAAAGCTGTAATAAAGGGGAGGTCTTTATTTTCAAATTGCAAAAATTACAAGCTAAGTTCATTCTGAGGCGGCTTGAGATTCAGTATCACTAAAAACTCAAAGAAGGGGAAGCTGTTCAGATTAGTTATCACTGTTTTGGAACACCACGAAAGAGAATGACACAGTTCTCTGAAGCTATCATCATAAGGCTGCTGCTTCAGGCTGGTTACAGTCTGTCACATGGCTCGGTTTAGTTTTAAATCTTGCTTCAACTGCCACCGAAGACAAACAGAAACAAGCAGACAGCGTGTTTAGAATGATGTCATGCCTCCTCAAATGACCAAGCAGTGGCGGCCCAGAGCTGTTGGGCCAGATTCCACACAAGCTCGAGGGAAGATCAGGAGCCAGAATTTCCCACCAGGTGAATTCTACACTAATGTGCCAATGGAGGGCCACAAGACATGCGTAAGGCCCTCCAGCACTTTGATATCATGTTCAGTTTATGCTGAGGTTTGCAAACGGAAGGTTTTTATGAAGTTTCAGATTAACCTTCTTACACATAGACTTTATTCCAGGATGGTTGCATCTGATTTCACCAGAAATATCAGGAAAACAGATGCCAAAGTTTTCTGTCTCTGTTTTCATTTTCGGCACCACAGCCCTTCCTTTATCCACCACTAATGCAGAGGAAGAAAGACTAAACTATGTAAGATGTGATCTCTGCCACCAGCCAATGGAACAGGAGTCCAGTAACACTATTGTTTAGTTTTTTGTTTATAAAAAAGAGGAAATTCCACTGGAGGCAGAGTGATTACAAGTTTGACTCCAACACTGAAAGAAAACGCACTAAAAACACAGTAAAAGAGGCTGTTAGGAGTTCAACTCCTTTGTTTCAGGATGTCAGAAATGTCAAACAGACTTTTACCTGCGTGAGTCGAACCTAAATAAACTCTTCTCCCATAAAAACTGCTGATTCTCCAAAAACTTAATCCCCCCAAAAGGCCAACTGATCTCAGTGTTATCTTTAACTCTTCCAAGGTGCTCAGTGAAAACATCTTTTGTGAGGTTGTTTCAACAACCTGCTACTGCTGAATGGACACACAGTAAATGAGATCATGGTATCTACACTGTAAAAAAAACAAAAATAAAGCATCTGTTAAAAAGACTAAACTGCAAGAGTGCCAGAAAAAATAGGTTAAAAAATGTAAAAACAAAACAAAACAAAACTGTAGAAACAGTGGAAACAGCGGTAATATCTGTATAACAATTACTTTTTTTGCTGTTTTAAATGCAGTAAAATGTATAATTCTACAGTCACCTGCTGTACAAGAATTAAATTACTTTTTTAAAAAGATTTTTCATGTGGACGACATTTACTGCCCCATTTTTATATTTAACATATATATTAATATTTTTTTCCGTGATTTTACAAGTTATCTGTAAATCCTCGAAATATGAGCTTAAAAAGATTTTCTTTCAAATAACAGCAAATTCCTGTAAATAATAAGTTTTTTACTGACTTAAAACAGTTTAAAAGAATCTAATTTTACAGTGACAATACAAACTGTTTTATTTATTTTTTAAACAATTACTGTTTCTAAAAACACAGACTTTTCATTGAGGACAGTAGGTATCTGTAGTTTACAGGTAAATATCTGTAAAATATAAATTAATTATTTAGTGTTTTTCAATCCGAATTTTTCTTTCAAATAGCAGCAAAAATTTGTAAAATAACAATATTTTTTGCTGATTTAATGAAAACTATATATATATATATATATATATATATATATATATATATATATATATATATATATATATATATATATATACATATATTAAAAAATATAAAAATATATATATAAAAATATATATATATATATGTATATATATATACATACATATATATATATGTATATATATATATATGTATATATATATATATATGTATATATATATATATATATATATGTATATATGTGTATGTATATATATATACATACATATATATATATATATATATATTTTTTTTTTTTACAGTCAAATGAACAAATTAAAATTAAGCGTTCTATACAGAGGACCCAAAACCAAAATATGGAATAACCTGCCATCTAACTTCACTGAACTTTCACAAATTCAATTTAAAAGCATTGAAAAAACTGCTCCTGAGTAATCTTCCAGATGGATTTGTATCTAGCATGGTATGGTGCTATTACTGGCTGCATAGAAGGGATGTTTTTTTGTTCAGCTGAATGTGTTTTCTTTTATATTTGTCAACATTATATTTGCGTTTTTTCTACGTGAAAATAAAAAGACAAAACAAATTACCATTTATAAAAATACAGTTTTTATGTGGACATTATTTACAGTTATGGCCTGTTTTATTATGGCTAACATGTAAATTAATGCTTTTCTTCTGTGATTTTACCATCTCTGGTTATTTAGAGGGGTGAAATCTGTAAAATAACAGTTTTAAAAAACTATTTACCATTTTTAGTCCTTAAGTCACATAATTTCTCTTTAAACAGCAAATATCTGTACAATAACAATATTTTAGTAGATATAAAAACAGTGATAGTTTTTATGGTCAACATGTACATTTGTTCTATGGTTATAATAGTCATTTATAATTTAACAAACCAGGCAAAAACATCTGTAAAAACAATAAATATTACAGTTACATAAAAATGAGTACAGGAGTCATGTTGTGGTGAGGTCTGAGCCTTAGCAGACACTAAAAACACACTAAAGGTAAATAAAGGCAGACATGTCCTGCACAGTGACTCTGTGATGCTGTCAGCGTCTCACGCAGAGTTTGAATAAGGATGTGGGCACCAAAGCAAACACACACGTCTGCTGTCTGACAGACAGAGTCGGTGCTTTTGTTGTTGTTCTCTAACAGTCAATGCAAACAGCTGAAACGTGTGTGATTCCTGGGATGACATGGAGGAGGGTGTGGCTGCCATGGCAACATGCCTGTCATACTAGCAGAGAAAGGGAGAGTCGAGATAAAAGACGACGTGACACAAACTTTTCTGCTGCTGAACATCAGACCTGACAGTCAGACGCTTCGACGACGACTATTGACGAGTACAGGAACGTCTTTTAAAGTCATCTGTCATCTGAGGTCTTAAGAACATCTTGAAACAGTTTTTTGAATGTTCTATTGAGAACATCCTTCCTTTGTTATTATTATAGAGGAACATTCTTTAATGTGTTCCCTCAACCAAAAAGGCAAAATGTTCCACCTTTAATATATATATCAAACTACAGGAACGTTATAAAACATTCTGTCTGCTGAGGCCTCGATAACATCTGGACAACACTTTTCTGAATGCTGCTTTGAGAACGTTCTTTCTTTGGTCATCATGGAACATAGTGAGAATGTTTTTGGAGAACCTTCCTTTAATGTGTTCCCTCAACAACATCCCCAAAACATCCTCAGAACACTGCAGCCAGCATGTTCCACCTAAAAACAAACTGAGGCCTAAATAACATCTGGAAAACATCTTTTGAATGATCTGCCTTTACTATTATGGAACTTTTTGGAACACTGAGGGAAAAATCTTTAGATTCTACGATGGGTTTCCTCAACAACATCCCCAAAACGTCCACATAACACTGCAGACGGAATGTTCCACTTTTGTTAATATATATCATTACAAGAACATCTCATAAAAAAATCATCTGTGTTCCTGCATCCTCTGAATGCTGACTTTACAACATTATAACAACTTTATAGGAACATTACTGGACATAAAAATACTCTTAAAACATTCTTCTAACATTTGATTAAAGCACTCCTTTTAAAAACTATTAGAACTTGTCGGTAATGTTCTCCAATGTTGTGGGAACGTTCCCTTCATGCTGGGTAGAAGCTGTATTTGGCTGCGTCTGCTTTTTAAGGCTCACAGAAATGCCTCCGTCAGACTCTGACAGACTTCAACATGTAGCTGACCTGCAGAGTGAATTCTGAACGTGTGGGAAGATAACAACAGCTTTATGATGATGGGTTAGTGGGTTACAGTTACAACAGCATGTTTGTCTACAGGCTGACCTAGAAAAGAGTGGAACAGAATAACACTGGGTCACATGAGGTTATTGTTATTTGAGCGGGTCAGTTTTGGAAACACTACGTCCTAAAAAAAAAACTTGTGTTTAACTTTCCTTTTTTTTTGATTTACATAAGTGAGAACAAATGACTTTAAAACCTGTGCTGCTGATTGAATGAATTAATGTTGGAAATTTGTGAAAATACCCTCATTTTTAGCTAGTTTTTTAAAATGTAAAGCCCCAAAATATGTTGATTATATCTTAACAACAGCCACTACGGGCACGTCGGTAGCTTAGTGGTCATGTTGTCGCGTGACCCACGTGCAGAGGCGTAGCGGATGTGCCAGGTTCAAGTCCGACCTTGACCATTTTACCATGCCCTTCCCCACTCTCTCCTGTTTCCTACTCTATCCACTGTCCTGTCCAATAAAGGCATGAAATGCCAAAAAGAAAACAGCCACTATTAGTACATGATGTTTGAGATTTTAAAAAGCAGTATACAGATATTATTATGGAAGAGATTTGAACTCAGAAAGTTGAAGAAGCTGCAGTTTTACTTCCTTCTAAGAGTCAAACACCTTTACGTGTAATTAGACACCAATAAATAAGCTTAAAAGCAGCAGACAGACCTACTTTTTCTCACTCTTAGGCTGTAAATAGTTCATATTTTTACATTTTATTTCTGATTTTCCAGAATGAGGCAGAAAGCATCTTCCCCAAAGACCAGGTAACTCCATATGTAAACTCAGTGCGTCACCGGCTGGTCCTGAGTGTGCAGATGTAGGTCAGTGTGTGAAGCTGTAACACTAGAGGCTGTTATCACACTGCCTCCCTTTGTGCGAGTCTCTGTGTGAGTCTTTGTGTGCAAAACATTTCCGTCCTATCAAGTAATTTTGTGTGTAACTCAGCCTCATTTCAACCTGACCCTCCGACCGTCGTCATCTACAAACCCAATACAGTTTCTGTTGTCTTCACTGTCCCTCTGCTTCTACAGCATGAGGCGTTTTACTGCTCAAACCAGTGCTGTTTGAATATATTAAGTTATGTTTTTGAATGTTTGGCCACAACGTACAAAAAAATCCATTTAAAAATTGCAAAAACTAGGGCACCCCAACAGCCTAGAGGCTATGTTGCGTGACCCAGGAGCAGAGGCGTAGAGGCTGTCCCAGGTTCGAGTCTGACCTCGGTTGTTTACCGTATGTTCTTCCCCACTCTATACACTGTCCTGTCCTCTCCAATAAAGGCCAAAAATAAAACTGTGAAAATAACTTTTTTGCTGATTTAACTGCAGGAAAACTGTCATTTACAGTAAAAGAAGTAATTGCTGTTTGTAAAATAAAATAAATCAAGACACATCTGTGCATGTAGCCTCCACAAAACATGGCCAGGCTGCTTGGTAAAAAAAAAACACAGGAGAAGTTCCCACTAATTTCTACAATAGATCAAAATTTGATCCGGACCAAGGCAAAATTGCGGATACTAGGATCCAGAACAGGAAAAAGTAGAGGGCCTGTGGAATGGTCATCACTGTAAGGTAACAGATGAAGATCCAGACATGCAGCCAACACCAACATGTAGCTGAGACTCTGCTGAATCAGGAGGATCCAACAGATCTGTTGTAGAATCAACAGCTATGGAGCTGATCCAGAAGAAACCACCATTACCCAGAAAGTGATTCTGGTGAATAACTATTGAACTAATGATGACATCAATGTGAATCCAGATGCTAAGGGTTTGTTTTCTGGGTCAAGGAGTCTAATAATATAGATGAAACAATCCTGGGACTATTTTTTTCTGGGTGTAAATCCCAGTATGGGGTGAAAAGAGCTGCTTGGAGGAGGTCTGCGCTCTCCGAGGGCTTTTCTAGTTATTTATATTTAAATCAGCAAAAAAGCTGTTTGACTGGTATTTGAACAAACAATAATGTATGTTAGAGATGGATCATTAATGATTTTAACTGTTATTGTACAGATTTCCCCTGTTTGGTTAAAGTCCAGATAATATGTAGTAAAATAACAGAAGAAAAAGCATTCATTTACATGTTGACTTTTTCTACTCATTGAAATCTGAGGCTGCTGAACGGCAATATCTCGGGAACTATTAAAGATAACAACCTGGAAATTTCCCTGTCAATATTAACACTGGACAAGTAGATCAAATAATCTCTGATTATGGGTGAGCTGAAATATCCATCATGAAAATACAGAGCCCCTAAAGGGACATTAGCAGAAAAAAAATTAAGTTTCTCATGAGCACGAGATAATTCCCTGTTTGTACACACTGCAGGCGTGCACAATAGACCAGCAGTTCTTCTCGGCGTGATTGTCTGAAAATAATAATACAGGAAAGATATTCACAGATTGGGACTTCCAGCATCATTAACTCATTAGCGATACGTTGTCAAAACATAATCGATGCCTCTTTTCCATCGTTGTGAGGTAGACAATGTGCTACAAGCCCAGCTTTATCAACAGTAGTTGTCTTTCAGGCTGCAGAAATAACATTGGTGTCTATGTGCAGCCGACTGTGAAACGAGTGCACAGGGACCATCTGCAAATTGCAAAACCGAGGAGAGACACCACACAAATATTCAATAACGTCACTCTTATACACTGTATTGTAAGCAAAATCACTGCAGCCATCGACTGGCTCCAGATATGATCATATGCCATTTTCCAGCATCTTATTATATTACCTCAGAAAGTATTTGATATATTGATTCAAAATTTAACAAACACCATTTTAAATATCCAGAGTTCAGAATAAAAGAAGTTTCAGAGGTTTTAGTAGTTCTGGTGCTTCACTGTCAGCCGTTAAAAGGAGGAAAAACTATCAAACTGAGGATGAGGCGACAATCTCAGATGAGTTCAGCACGGCTGCACACGTTGTTTTAGGTCCATTTCCATGAATTCAAACTCTTCAATATGCAAGTTTCTCCCATCGATGAACTGATACGACCAACAGCTTGCAATTAGAGACGGATGGAGCATAAACATGATGTCAAAATGAATAATGACATGAAAAAAAACTGCCATCCTGCCAATTTATGAGGCTCATCTTTCACAATAGGCCAAAACCAAAATTCAACAATGGAGATAAATCATTAAAATGGGTGCAGACAGAACAAAAAGTGGCATAAAACTAAAGATATACTGCTGTCTGACGGCACCACGAGGGTCTGTTTCCCCTTCAGCTTCAACGGCAGCAGATGACATACAGATGTGATAAGATATAGAAAGCTACAGATGTGTTCCAGCTGCTTGAGTCTGAATGAAGACTGCGAGTAGGCTCAGCAAACAGCGTGTAGAGACGAAGACTTGCAACAGGCGGCTGCAGAGCGGTTGTGTTATCTGTTTACTGAGGAGGTGTAAACCCATACATCAGGTGCAACAGTAGCTGCGAATCCTGCTGACGCCATGAAAAGGTGGGTTTTATATTAGTATTGGCATTAATCCAGTGCATCAAGGTGCATTAATTAAAGCTACAAAACAAGCTCCATCAGATGCATCAGGGATATTTAGTAGAGCTGAGCTATAAAATGATAGTTAATTAAAGCTGAAGAACTGTTTTTTTACAGCTCCTTTGGCTCAGCGGAGGAGATGTGCTCACACTAAGCATTAAAACATGACGTCCCGTTTAGTGTTCTTGCCTCACCGCACTGTGACGCCGCCTTCAGCAGCCTGTAATTAAGCCTGAATGCTTCACATACCCTGCAGTGGTGAGAAAAGCCTCTGAAGACGCAGCAGCGACTAAGGAAAATAGTTAAACGCAAACGAAGCTGGTTGAGAGAAAGTCTTGGGGAGATTTTATCTTCGGCAGCAAACATGTCTGTCATCACTTCTGTCACCTTTCACTCGGCTCGCCTGGTTGCTTTCCCACCAAAGTGTTTGTTTTGCTGCAGCTTCAAACTCCTGGGAACCGATTTACGTAACGTCAGAAGTGTAAAAGTCGGCGTCCTGAAAGACAGAAACCGAATGTAGCTGCCACAAAATTTATCTTTAGACCCACCAGAGCTGACCCCAGCCAATGTGGCACCATAGGCGAGATTTTATATGGCGCCCCCTCCATTGGTGATTCACATACGCTCACAAAAGAAGTAGAATAGCATTGTTTTGTAGTAATATTAACTGGACACTGCTTTACATTTGAATCACTGTGAGCTTTTCCATTTTAAGAGTTAATAGTAATAACTAGTTTAATATAATTATATTTAAGGTGAATTTTTTGTGGCGCCCCCTGGAGGCCACGACGCCCTTGCCAATATTGCCTAATGGGCCAGCCGGCTCCAAGACCCACTGGACTGATCATCCGAGAAAATCCTCCTTTGTAAAACAACAAACTGTCGGGTTGAAAGTGAAACTATAAGGTCAGTCAGTGTTATTTCAAAGAGCGGTGTTGCTGTTCAGGGCTTTTTGTTATTCAGGTCCCAAAACTAAGTTTAGTAAAACACTGTGGCTGAAGTTAGACATTTCATATGTGTCCAGACCTGTACATGCAAAAGAACGTATTGGCAGGTTGTGCCATTTTAAAGGTTTAATATCTCCAGAAATAGAACTCCCATTTACTATGTTTTGATAATGACAGATAATAACTTGACATATCACAGGGGAAAAAAGTATTTACATTTTGAGTCCAAAAAAAGAGACAAAAACAGCCTAAAACTGTAAATAATGTTCAAAACAAAAATGTGTATTTTTACAAAGAGTCATTTGTTCTTTTACAAAATTTCACCATAAAATTACACTTTTTTACTGTATTTACATCAGCAAAAAATGATTTTGTTGATATTTGTTATTGTTTGAAATAAAAATTATGTTTATCGAGAATTGAAAAGTTTATTCTATTTAAATTTTTAAAAAATACAGCTGTTTTCCAAATATGCATCACTATTTTCAGTTTTAATTTTTTTTAACCCTTGCTGGCTGTTCACTGTCTGTACAGAACTTTATTTACAGTTTACACACAAACACGGCAGATCAAAGAAGAATAAGTTGCCAGACGAGTTCTGGAAATGTCACCCACAGCTATACGTCCCTACATACAGGGAGGTATACCTGCCTAAAGGATTTAACCTCCACACACACCCATACAAGAAGAGGCCTTTCTGAAGTGTCCTATTAGCTAAATGCTCACATTCCACTCGGATCAGTTTGACGCTTCACCTGCAAATTCAGGCTGAAGTTTACAGGTTTGTACAGGCAGAAGCTACGACTGTATGTGTTGGGATAATTATCACCTGACACAAGAGTCGGATTAGAGACTGTGGTGCAATAAAATGTGGTTTTCAGGTAGCAAACAATTCAACAGATGCAAGAAAGCTCCGTTTTTGCAGCAAAAGTGAAGGGAAATCTTTCTGTTCCAGAATACAATGGGGCTTTAAACACACTGTAAGAAAGAAATTAAATCTGTATAACATCTTAAAGATCAGACAATAATGCCTGATTAGTAAAAAACAGTGGAATACTGTGCCATTCAAAAACAGCAACATCTTCTATTTACTGCAAACAAACTAATTACTAGTGGTAAAATACAGTTTTTGATCTGTAAAGGAACAGTAAACTGTTCCAGAAATTACAATTAAAAACTGTTAAAATAAATAACCAAATGAAAAAGTCTATTGTTGTATAGTGTAGAGTTTAAGTTAAGACTGTACTGGTGACGAATATGATCTACTTAGTAACAATTATTCTGAATCTGCTGCATTCATCCTCTCTGCTACAAGTCTGAACTACAAAGCCGACTGAGTCAGAGCAGGCTTTTGGATTTGCTGCTTCACCACACCTTCCATTCAGTCATTGGTAATCCGTCACGTTCTGTTGGTTTTGGCAGCGTTTTCTTCACTGCTGTCAAAGACTATGAAAGGGGACTTTATTCGAACCACGACAAAATGCGAAAAACTTCTTGTCACACTGGTGTGATGTCATTTTTTAAGAGTCTACTGTACAAGCAACAGTGTAAAAAAGCCTAAAGATCGTCAAGTTCCTGAACATACAGTGATTCACAAGCACATGTCAAGACAGTTACAATTAAACTTTCACATTTTGTTTCCAGCAGTTTCTGATTCATGCACACGCCTCTCAATCTGTGGCTCATACAAGGTATGTTACACTTAAAAAATAAATAAGAACGTATTAGATGCTTAAAATGTTGTTGTTTCAACTGTTGTTTTAACTGTAGCTTTTTAAACAATTTAATGTCATTTTACTTTTTTGTATTTCGTTAAATTACAGACAATAATTAGTAAAATCACACAAAAATATATTATTTTACATGCTAACTGTAAAAAACAAAAACAAAAAACAGGCTGGAAGAGTAAAAAAATAAAGCAAGAGCAAAATAATTTACAATAAAAATTACTATTCGTAAAAATAATGTGTGACCGTAAAATTACACTGCTTTATTGTATGTAAGTTTAAAAAAATGTAATTATTTTACAGATATTATCCATTATTTTCACAGTTTTTGTAGTTTTGAACCGCACAGTATTCCACCATTTTATCATTTTTAACTTTTTCTAACCCTTACTGTTTTTACAGGATTTTTTACAGTGTAAAATTCTTTGCATTTCTACACTTCAGATTCTGACTTCTCTCCCTTCTTTGTGCAGTTGACCTGTTTTGTTTAATACTATGGCTGTTCAAAATAATACATTGCACTCTGTTGGCTCTGATTCAGCTGATTCCTTCTCTCTGCCGTCACTCTGTGGTCCAAAGTAATGTCCCGCCCTCAGTGCCATCTGATTGGCTGTTGCATGTCACAAGTAAGAGTCAATCACAACTATTGTTTACACAGAGAGACAGACGAGCACATTAGCAAACTAAAGCAGTTCTGGTGAATTAGCAGAGCTGTGTTTGGAGGCAAAAAGACCCAATAAGTCCTTTGTTAGGTGGTGATAAGTGGGGCAGCTGGAAGATTCTGCTGATGCTATTGCTAAGAGGCTAGCTGTGCTTGTATACCTGTGGCTAACACTAGCTGGAGCACCGTGACATTGTTCTAAAGTCAAATTAATTTAACTACTCCGTTCTAACTTACAGACATGTCTCTCTAGCAGAGAACAACCTGCTAAAACTGAACAAGGATCAGGATATTAGCTGATTCTCGGTGGCTAAGGCTACGCTAACAGCTAGCAGCTAAGTTAGGAGGCAGCCACAGGTTACCGTGAAACAGAGTCTGGAAAACAATAACTAATGATTTAAGGCATGAACTTTAGAGAGAAGTAAAAGTGATAGAATAGAAAAAGATTAAGAAAACTATTATTGACCGAAATCAGCTGATCTCATAGTAAACAGGAGGATGCTGTATTGTCACGTCACACTCAGATGTCATCACCTGTATTTCTATTGTACACTTTCAGTTATAGTAATCATTTTTAATGCAGAAGTCTAGTTATTAATGACAGGTTCTCTGCTATCACATGCTGTTAATAAATAACTAATAAAAGATACCAGTCTCAAATATATCGAGTACCAATAATCGATATCAGTCATGAATGTGCTGAATGAAGCTGAGCATTATTCAGTGTCAGTTAGCAGTGGGTGTGAGCGTATTTAACAGTTATCTTTCCTCTAAGACTTTGAGTATCTGACAGTCGTCAAACAGCAGAGGTCAAAGAGCAAAACCTCCCTGACGTTTAACAACATTTCAGCCTTCGTTCACTGCAGGAACCCGCTGACCTGGACTGTTTTCTACCTGCTCTCCTCCCACATTTCAGCACTGCAGCTCCACCAGCTCCAACATTTACAACAAACACATGTTGTAACCTCAGAAACTTTTACATTCTATTCAAAAACCTCAAGATTTCCAAACAGCACAACAGCAGCAGTACTGGGCCTTAAAGTTCCTTCTGATAGCATCAAAAATAAATATAATTAAAAGTGTAAATCAGGAGCTGACTGAGAAACACACCTCCCCTGTTGGAAAACTCAGTTTCGTCTGACATTCTTCTGCACAGACCAATAAAATGGTAGAGAAATGTCCACAGCTCGGTGGAGTAAAACTGATTGATGGACCAGAGCCTGAAGTCTGACAGCCCAAATCATTTTCTGAAGATGTAGCTGAACAAGAACGAACTCGTACCGAGAAGATTAGACTCAGGGGAGATTCCAGCTCACTCTGCAGATATGTACAGTAAAGAAACCTCAGACTGTAATACAAGACTTTACAAGACTTATATCCACGTGTTTCTGAGAAGAAATAGAAGAAGACATGGATAAAAGTGCAGAAAAGAGAATTATGTGATTTTTTTAACCCTGTAATGCCTGACCTAAGAAATAATTGTCAGAAAATTCTAATCTTTGGAATCTGAAGTCTTTATTTGGCCTTTTAACAAAATGTTAAAAAAAATAAATAGAGAAAAATTGTTTGTATTTATGTTTTTTGTTTGTATCATATTTGACGCATCAGGCATTATATGTAATTCAGGCAATAACAACAACATGTTTTTGTAAAATCCATATCTTTATATGTCATTATACTAAGTTTTTACCCTATGGTGATGCAACAAATCAAATATGACACCCACGGCATTATAGGGTTAACATTAAAATGACTATTTAGGCACATTTATGGTAATTCTGCAAAAAAATAAAAAGTAAAATAATATATGTGTGTGTGTGTGTGTGTGTGTGTGTGTGTGTGTGTGTGTGTGTAGATGGATGGATGGATGGATGGATGGATAGATAGATAGATAGATAGATAGCAAATTGTTGTTTGATTGATCTAGTAATTAATTGATTTATTAGTTTATTAGCCCAAAATTACTGACAGCAATTGAGGCTATTTATAAATGATAAATGACAAACTTTTATAACAATTCAAACGAGTCAAACTGCCTTTTTCCTGTTTTATGTAGATGTAAAAATTCACTTTATTTCATACAACTTTAGATAAACAGTTAAAAATCATGAAGTGACTTACAAATTGATAACTTTTGTAGCTAAAGGAGGTAAATTTGGGAAATAATATTTATTTTAGGAGCTTGTTCTGCTCGAATGCTGCCTCCTTTAGAGGATAAACTGTAGATAAGTCATTTCCTCATGTGTCAGCGTTGCAAATTACACTCGGTCTTTACATTTAAATGCAGTGAGAACTTAAATGGTGCCGTAAATCTGAGAGCCTCCTTGTTTTGACAGCAGCCATATAAATGATGCTGCAGGTTTAAATCAAAGGAATTCAGCAGCTACTGTGGAGGCCTCTGAGAAACATCCAGACACACCTCGAGGTTTGTCAGCGACAGTTTAAGGTCCTGTGATTATGAACAAAGTGCTGTTGTAACAGTGTGAAAGCAGAGGCAGGGCGGAGCTGCACACATGCAGCAAACTGCCCCCCGGCTCATCGCAGAAACAAAACTAAAGGAAAAAACTCGCTACTGTACTTTCACACAGCGACGCGTACCAATGTGGAGGCTTGGTGCTGAGGGGTGTGTCAGAACCTCCTCTGCATGTTTTCCTGCTTTTTGTTTCTCAGGCTGAAGGAACGGCTCCACGTTCCACCACAAGATCACACTTTCACTCCTTAATCAAAGTCCACACAATGAACAAACCACATTAAAGATTTTGCAGCAACAAGCTGGATTTTGCTCAAATGAAGCTCAAAAAACACCTAAAGGGATTTCAAACATCAAATCTATTCAGCATTAGAATGTTTGATACATTAGTGTTTACATTTCTAGGTTGGACCTGGACTACACTGTAAAAATGAAGGCTGTATAACAGTTTCAAGCTGTAGTTGTTTGTGTGTGTTTTTTAAAGCATGTACTTTTATTTTTTACCGGATTTAAATCAGCCAAAAATGTCATTATTTGATAAATGTTTGCTGTAATTTTGAAAGAAAAAAAAATTGTATAATTATCTTACACATTTCTCCTGTTTGGTTCATTTACAGACAATATTAGTTTCAGTGCTGACTGTAAAAAAAAAGTCACATCAGACATCTGTATCTTGAATATCTGCAAATTCCTTTTTTCACAATTTTTTACCATAAAATTATATTATTTTTACTGTATTTAAATTAGCAAAAACATCCTTGTTTTTGCAGATATTTGCCGTTATTTGAAAGAAATAAAACATGTATATTAAGGATTTTAAAAAGGGCCAATCATTTTATTGAACTGTTATTGTACTTATTTCCCATTTTGCTAAATTACAGATAACAACAAGTAAAAAAGGATTTATTTACTTGTTAGCTGTAAAATAAAAGGCCCAAACTGTTACTATTTACTGTTACTTTACAGATTTTCCCTGTTTTGTTAAATAATTACTGAGTAAAATCACAGACAAAAAGTATTAAATTACACGTCAATTGTAAAACAAAACAACAACAAAAAAACCCAGCCCAAAACTTTAAATAATGTCCACATCTCAAGTCTGTAGTTTTACAAATAGCAATTTGTTCTTTTACAGTGTTTTACTATATTTAAATCCGCAAAAAATTATTATTGTTTTCCAGATATTTGCCGATGTATTCACTGTTCGTAATTTTTTTTTTTGACAAATTATTGTTATTTTTAAATGTATATATTTATTTATTTACTGCTTCCAACACACATGTTGTTCAAGTTTCCTTTTAAACTCTGTGGAACCTTCACGTCTCGGGCCTGTTCATACCTGTTGCTTATGTGAGCGACGTCTCACCACCTGTGCTATAAAATAGGCTGTAAATGTTGTTTTTTCCCCTCCATCTGTGTATTTTACCTGCAGTGCACATAAATAACTTCTTTTTCTCTGTTGCTGTTGTGAACTTGACGCTCTCGCAGGGTAGGATTCAATACAACCTGCTGCAACAAGTCAGGAATCATTTGCAAGATACGATCACTGAAGCTCTTTTAGCGTCTGTCGGCAGAGCTTCAGCTTGTAGTTTGACTTGTGTTGATGTATTTTCTTACTGTGTTCTATCATCAAACAAAGATGGATGAGGAATTAGAATAAGCAAAGGCGAGACTTAACAAGACTCCTGCTCTAATGGAACAGATACTTGTGTGGTCGCATCAATCAGGAAGTGACTTTGTAGTTTTGGGGTGTATTGTGTGTTTTCTTGCCTCCTCCTCGATGCTGGGCTCAGGGCTCTTCATGGGACTGGACGACTGGCTGAACACTGACGAAGATTTCCCGCTGACACTCTGAAATTGCCAAAAAAACAAAAGAGGAGACAGAAAAGGACTGTCAGGCTTGAAGGGAAACACTAGACACACAATGCATTGCATCATCTTTCTCCTTTAGGGAGGGAAAACAGTTAAAAGCTCAAGCAAACCCATAAAAATGTTTACTTTTGACACACACATTAAATATATTTTTAAATAATGTTTAATAGTAAAGCTACTAGACGGGGACTGGACAGTTTGCAAGATTTGCCATTTGATGAAGAGAAAATGTAGACATTTACTGCAAAATTCATTCAGAAATAACTGTAAAAACCTGAAATGACTTGATTTTGATAAACTAAAGACTTCACTTTGCCTTCTAACTCAACTTGACTCCAACAGGCTCAAGAGTGGACTTGTCAGACGACTTGACACTTTAAAGGCACCTCAGGCTGCTGCTGACACAACCAGATGTTAAATATATACCTTTTACAAACTATGTGGCAGCACAACACCTCCAGGAATGTGACCGTCTCCACGCACAACATTCATTTACAGCATTGTTTACCTCCCAGATTGTCGTCTGCAATGCAGCATCATCTGGCAAACAAACTCTCAGCACAACATGGAGCAAGTTTTAATGAGCTTCAACTTGCACTGAGCTGCCAATAACTCACGACTCTGGACAGCAGACACACTGTCAAGCATAAAAAATAAATTAATAATAATGATGATGATGATGATAGTAAGAAGAAGAAGAAGAAGAAGAAGAAGATTGTTGTTTTTAAGAGTTTTCTTGTCAGTAAAATCACAGAAAAAAGCAAGAAGGTGTAAAGCTGTAAATACATTTTTACAAATTGTAATTCATTTCTTTGAAAAAATTTTACTATAAAATTACACTATTTTTGTACTTCATTGTATTTAAATCATCTCAAAGTATAATTATTTTTCAAATATTTAATACACAAATATAAATTCTGTATATTAATGAATGAAAAATGCATTTTCCTCCTTCTTTGTGACTTTCAAAAAAAGATCAGCTCAAAACTTTCAATAATGTCCACATCAAAGGTCGCTGTTTTTTACAAATAGTAATTTGTTCATTTACAACAATTGTCCAGAAAATAACAGTTTTACTGTATTTAAATCAGCAAAAATATTATTATTTTACAGATATTTGTCATTATTTAAAAGAAAAACTATGCATAATAAGGATCTTAATTAGTTATTTTACAGATTTGCCCTGTTTTGTTAAACTACAGATAATATGAGGTAAAATCAAAGCAAAACATATAAATTAGTTTATATGCTGAAAAACGGGAAAAAACTATAAATATTGTCCACATTAAACTTCTTATTTTTACAAATAGTAATTTGGACTTTTACAGAAGGTGGTCATAAAATTATTCTATTTTTATGGTATTTAAATGATCTAAAATTTGATCATTTTACAAATATTTGCTGTTATTTGAAAGAAAAAATAAGTATGTGCATATGTACAATATAACCATAATATGATAATAACATAATAATAGCAATTAGTTGTCTTCTAGTGGGTGACCATGAAATCACACAGTTTTACTGTATTTAAAACAGCAATAAAAATGTTACTTTTAATCACTATTTCACAGATATTTGCTGATTTTTACTGTTTTTAAATACATTTTTCTTTCTTTTTTGGAGGTCAAAGGACGACAAAACACAGTCTAAAAGTTGTTAGACCAGGAATAAATCTGCGCACGGAAAACAAAAGTTACATACCAAAAGGAGAAAGTGGGATTGTTTTTTTTTTAATTTTATTTTAAAATAAAAATGTGCCACAAATGTACACATAAATGTGTTCCCCTTATGTATTGTGAAGTTTAGAACAGAAGCACTCCCTGACAGTGTCAAAAGGATGTTGATACCTTTTTCCCTGACGTCACTCTGAAGGCAAAATCGAAAACTGAATCTAAGCCAGTAACAGTCAAATTGAATTTCCCATGAGGTAAGACTTGATGTCAGTTTGCCTACTTGCCAAGAAAAATGCCTCCAGAATTGCACCATGAAGCCGCCCAGCAACCCCAGCTCTGAATCAAACAGAGAACCAGTTTGGTCAGCTAATTATTGTTTCCACTACCAATTCATCTAATGATAAAGGAAAAATGAAGGACGCACATCTAATTTTAAGGTTTTACAATGATATGGAAAACTAACAAAGAAATAAGCAAACAAACAAATATTGGTCAATATATTACAAATACTGTAGAACATGAAAGTGACAGTGGTGGTGAATTTACAGTAGAAATGTCCTGATCCAATCAAGGAAGTTCCACCTGATCAGTATCGGCACAAACCTAAACCCAGTCCTTTGTTTATGCCCACCGTCACACAGGTGTCATAAAGGGAGAATTTGGGGCAGGATGCTACCAGGAAACCAGGTTTTAAATATTTTTCTTAATAAATGCAGTATCATCAATAAACTGTCAAATATGTAAATCTGTTACATGTGTCACTGGGATATAGGAACACTGTCCTAGTTTATCACAATTTGTCTTAAACACAGGAGTTCAGGCTGGAGGTCATTAAGTGCCAAAACAGCCTATGTCATGGTGCCCATGACTAACTGAATCCCACAATGCTGTCTACTTGCTAACATGGAGCCACCCATATTAAACAATAAGAGGCTATTACGGCTAATCTACAACACTTTAAGTATTTATTAGTGAGGAAAATGGTATCAGATCAGCAGCTACTAAATATTAGATAATGCAGATCATATGTCGTAAAGAGCAGCATCATTTGTAGGAGGATGGTAGAAAAGTATATTTTGAACAATTTTCTTAATAAATGTAGCATTATCAATCAATAATTGTTTGATTATCAATGGTCATATATGTGAATCTGTTAGGATACAGGAACGCTGACCTAGTTGATCACAATTTGTCTTAAATATGAGTTCAGACCGGAGGTCATTAAGCGTCATAGAAGTCTTGGTCATGGTGGCCTGTTGCTAGCTAAAACCCAACAATGCTCTCTGCTTGCCAACATGGAACTGCCTGTGTTCAACAGTAAGAAGCTTCCCCTGGTGGAACAACCAGGAACTACAGCTTATCTACAATACCTGAAGTGTGTATTATTGATGAAAATGGTGTCGGATCAGCAGTTGTTAAATATTAGCTGAATCATAACATAAATCAGCTGCCCCCTCCTTGTCTGTTTTCACAGATAAGCCAAATCAAAGGCAGCTAAAAGACGAGCAGCAAACCTGCAGTTTAACCTCTGATCAGTGCAATATTTTACAGCATGCGTGATTCAGCCAGGTGGAACAATGAGTGTTTCTTCCAGCGTAAAGGTGTGGTGTCCACAGACTGTAGGTGCCGCCTCAGCAGAGTCAGACGGGGTGTGGTACCACTTCTTTATCTAACATGTTGTGAGAATTATGCTCAGCATGAACTGGAGTAAATTATCACCAGCAGCCAAAAGCAAAACAATATTTTGCAAGACCAGAAACATGAAATCAAAATCAGAAAAGAAAAACGTAAGTAGGTTAAGGAAAGGCAGAGGGGAAAGCAGATATGATTCAGATGTTGTGAGGCGACAGCAGAAAGCTTGTGTAAACCATCGCAGGCTCAGAGGGCAACACATTCAGGAAGAGATTATCAGAGCAGGGAAGAGGTCAACTGGCAAGACTTCAGCAGGTACAGCACCGACCAAACCAGTGAAGAAGAAACCAGAGAGGAGCACGATTTGGATTAAAAAACCAGAGCTGAGGACGAGCAAACCGACGAATGACAGTTTTTGTTGATCGATGGGAGTTTACAGCTCAGAAAACCACATTATACTTTGGCAGCGACACAGACTCTGAGGCAGTCAATCGGCTGGAAATGAGCCGAACTGGAAAGAGTTTCTTAATCCTTCGATGAACGTGAGCTCATAATGTTAACTTTACTACAGTTCAGTGTGTCCAAAGAGGCAGTGACGATGGTTTTTACATAGCAACCCAACTGGAAGTCTCTAAACAAGCTGCTCTTTGCTTTGACACATACTGAAATAAACTTAAAGCAAGAAATAAAGAAGAAATAAACTGATCAGGCATTCACCTTCCAGTACAAGACAGCTGGTAATACTAGAACTGTAACAGTTTATTGATTAGGCGCCAAACGTTTAATTAATCACTAACTATTCTGATAATAAACTGATCAATTTGAATATTTTTTAAGTAAAAAGGTCTAAATTCTCTGCTTTTCTGCTTTCTAAATGTGAATATTTTTTCCCGCCACTATTAAAATAAACTTAACCTCTTTAGGATTGACTCTTTTCTCCATTTTAAACACTCTGAAAACAAATCTGTAGCCTTAACAAAGAAAAAAATAAGTGTAGTTTTAAATAAGTTTTCAACTTCTGATGAAAATATGTTCAACCATCAAACTATCTTGAACTGAAGGGAACTCCTCTACAATTAATGGTGTTTCAAATGTCTATTACTTGAAAAATGGGACCATTAATATGAGTTTTTAGGGAATCCTAAACTCAAGATGGAGAAAAAAACATAGTTATAAATTAATTTAATGAATTTACAACTGCTTGAATTTTGTTTGAGATCATTTAACGCTAAGAATTTAGCTTACATAACATATTATTTTAAGTTGGTGTAACTACCAACGTTATTATGTCGACACAACTCATCAGATAATGTTTGCAACTTCAAACAAATTACAGTTTTTATGTTGCAACCATGCATTTAAGTGGTGGTAAAAGGTCGTGGTAAGGTGGTAATTGATTGATCAAGAAACTGTTCAACAGATGAAATGAAAGAGAAAATAATCTAGAGATGCAGCTTGAGTTAATATTGAAGCCTGTGGTTACAGCAGACACTCTTGTGCTTTTGTGTTTTGTTTTGAACAGATTTTTGTGTGTTAATTTTGCGTATTTTAGCCTTTAATTGACAGCAAAAAAGTTGACATTGAAAGAAACTAAGAGGAGGATCAAGCAGCAGGTTTGATCAGATTTCCTATGATGTGAGATCTGCTTATAATGCTGCCTTGATTCGGCTTCTTTACACTTTGTGACATTGTTTCCTATAACTGTGTAATTAGCAAACAGCACATCAGATTTACTTCTCAAAACAAATTCAGACGCGGCAAAACCAACGGTTAACTTCCATGTTCCTGTGGCCGCAGGACCTCATTCCTCACATACTGCGAGTTTTTTTAAGGTGGCTCATTTGCATATTGAATCAAACAATCCGCAAACCAAATTCCCCTCCTCCAGCCTCCACAACATTGGCCCAGACTTCTAACCAACACCTGCTTATTTGTCACAGACTGCGAAAATCCAAAGCACAGTGTGAGAAATACTGAGCTGATGCCACGTTAGAAACATCCCATGGCTCATACTGGAGATTTCAGACGAATGTCAGCGATCGTGACAAACTAATGAACCAGCCGAGATGTTTAGCAGCTCAGTGTGAGGACCAGCTGATTTATGAGGGAACAAAACAACAGATAGAGTCAGAAATCTAACAGGCAACAGGTGAGACTCCCTTGAATCTGCACTGATGCTCATATTCAGCTTTTTGTTCGTATGTTCGGAACAGTTTGTCCCAACAAGCTGCCCATAAATCCACATTAACGCCAGGAAACTGAATAATTAAGCAAAAAAAGGAACTTTACAACACAAAATGATAAATATAACAGGCAAGAACTGCTTTTGCTCATTAAAATAATCATAAAAATACACCAGAAAACTGATGAATTATTATTACGTTAACAGCCTCTGTCCTCTATTTCTGCTTCTGCAAAGATCTCATGTTTTGTATCATCTGCTGTCATTTCTAAAAGAAACTGCACATTAAACTCACATGTTTTATAGTAATAGAGGTCTGGAGGTACCAAGCACTACCTTTATATTAAAAAATCATAGAAAATATCATCACTGTTATGTCAACATCTGCCCCTTTCAAATGATTCCTCTTGTTTTTTAGCATTTAAGCTCACATAAACAGGGAAACCACACATTAAACTGATAGTTTTGTAATAAAATGGGGCCTAATTGTACCAAGAACCCTTTTTAATCAAAGAATCATTTAAAATTAGAACTGATTTTTTAAAACAATCATAGAAGAAGTCATAAAAGTGTGGAGAATGTTACCAGCTCCTACTTGCAGCAGGTAGTTTCTAATGATTCATCTGCAAAGATCTCATGTTTTGTGTCCTGTGATGCCATTTAAGGGAAATTGCACGTTAAACTCATATTTTCTAATAAAGTAGATTTGAAAGCAGGTAATTCTTGGTTTGCACAGTGGAAAACAAATTCTAAGAACAGGAAATGACCTGTATAGAACTTTGAATGGCTGCATTAAGGAGCTTCATGCTGGTTTGTTCCACTCATGTTGTTCTTTGTAAAGTCAGTTTGACACTAAGTTTGTCTCCCAGGTTTAGAAGCTGTTGCTCTGGTTTAGTATTGAGATCTGTGGCTGTGATAGAGAGCAGAGTAGGGTTCTTTGTTTTTGGCGTTACCTCCATCGTGTTCTGTTGGTACAGCAGGTCGGACTCCAGGCTGCTGACGCTCAGACGCGGCATCGCCTGCAGGTAAACCGGGGAAACCATCTGCTGCATCATCGGCTGCTGCATCAGGACGTAGGACTGCTGCTGGACGGCCTGCTGCATCGGCACGAACGACTGCTGCTGGACGGCCTGCTGCATCGGCACCAGGTAGCGCACCGTCTCGTACGAGCCGTTCAGCGCGAACGGCAGCGTCGACACCTGGGACACCTGAGACACCGGAGACACCTGGGACACCTGAGACACCGGAGACACCGGAGACACCTGGCCGCCGGAGATCACCGTGCGCGTCACCGGCTCTGGAGAGGCCACGTTCACCGTCCGGTAGGTGGTCGTCGTCTTCTGGCTCGTCTGGACAGACATGGTGATCGGATCAGAGCCTGAACAGGACCGGAGGGACGAACAGTGCGTAAAGTTTGGAGATGGAACCAGGCAGGAGAGCTGTCGGTGCGCCCCGGGTTCACTTCCTCCTCTGCGGCGCAAACTGGAGAGGAAAGTCCGGTCGGAGGAGTATTTTCAAAGAGAGGAAGACGGAGAGGGAGGCGCTCTGCAGGCTGTATGCAAATATTCAGGAGGAGGAAGGACCGAGAGCAAAGTTCCGCATGATTCCTCGGAGAAAATGCGCACAGAGAGTTTAATCCAGGTGAGCAGCTTCTGCCCACATGATCCTAAACACGTCTTCCTTCAATAACTTGCTGTATGTGGATTTGTTCTTGTCATGATTTGCTGCCAGAAGTAGACAGAAATGTAATTTAGATTCACAGTAAGATTAAAAGTCTACAGGTGGAACAGAAAGAGCCACAGGGTGGAGACAAGCAGCCACTAAACGATGCAGATACACTCCAGCTTGAGGCACAACGAACAGCACAGTGGTACTGAAATCTATCTGGGCACTATAAAAAAAAAATAATAACAATAATTAGAAAGAAAAAAGAAAGAAAAAAATCTAAAAAAGGTGCAAAAAGGTTAAGGTTTAAAAAAAGGTGAAATGTGGCAGCAACATTGCCAGAAAAACACATTAAGACAGTGTTTCTAACATTATCTGTTAAAAAAAAAACAGGAAAAGAAAAGGAAATGAAAATGAAAGAAGACAACTGTGGAAATAACAGCAAGTATCTGTAAAATCACTCTTATTTGATTATTTATTTACAGTACAAACTGTGTGATTTTATAGTGAAAAGTTGTTAAAGAATAAAGTACCATTTGCAAAAATACAGGTTTTTCATGTGTGCATTTTTCCAGTGCTCGTCCTTTTTTAACCAATCAGCATGTAAATTTATCCCTTTTATTGTGTGAATTAACAAGACATTATCTCTAATTTAACAAAACAGAGAAAATCTGTCAAATAATAGTGTATAGAAGTATTGACAATTTTTAAATCTTTCATATACATAATGTTTCTTTTTAAATAAGAGATTTTTTTGCTGATTTAAATACAATAAAACAGTATGATATGGTCAAATGTTCTAAAAGAATTAACTGTCATTTGCAAAAATATTGATTTTTAATGTGGACAATTTTTAATTTAACAAAACAGGGAAAATCTATAAAATAAGTTTAGAGAATTCATATTTTTTTCTTTCAAATACAAATAACAGCACATATCTGTAAAATAACTTTTTTCTGATTTAAATACAATGAAAACTGTAAATGGTAAGCAGGCCCCTAATGCAACTGTTGAATCAATGTGAAGTGTAATATATTGTCCTGCTCATGTGGACAAAATCTGAAGAACACTTTTAAATATAATACAATGCACTCCCACTACACTATGACCTGAGTAATAAAAATATAGTCGAATTATCACTTTTTTGATAACAAAATGTGAAAATGTAAAAGCTTCATAAAAGTGAATTTTATTATTATTTATAATATATTTTATTATCTCTATTGGATTGCATTAGATTTCCTCAGGTGTACCCGATAAAGTAGCCAGTGTGTGTTTATATATTACTACTCATTTTATTCATATACATGTATCCTCTCATTTATTCATAGGAATGTTTATTTACTTTTTTTATTTAATAGCCACATTTATTTATTTCATGGGAATACTTCTTTATATGTTTATTTGTTTGTTTGTTTTCCCCAGAAATTGCTGAAGTTATGTTACATTTTGTTTGTATAGTGGGGGGATATGTCACCTCATAAGTGTTCAAATGAAATCTCGCGATGTTTGGCGAGAACAAACGGCGGTACCGTCCACGCAGGAAGAGTCTCTTTATTTATCGAACACAATAATGGCTGCTACCCAAACACTCCGCTGTTCTCGACGTGGACAAGTCGACATTGGAGGGTCGTCGATGTGTCTGTCGTCGCTTTGAAGCCGCCATTTCTCCCGGTGAGAGAAAATAAATCAAACTAAACCGACATCACTGCTGTCAAACGCCGTTATTCGCCCGCTGTTCCGGCGTCTTGTTCAGACTGGTTCCGCTATCTTCCGCAGTGGCAGCAACCGAGCTTCATTTAAAAATGAGATAATTTAACGAAGCAGAGCTTCTCCGCAGATTATGTAAAAGTAGAAACTTGATTTCGGGCGTTTTATGAGCGAGTAGAAGCCATGGTTAAATTCGGGATGAATGAAAATGCCACAATCAGTGCCCTTTTCAGTAAAACTGCCAAACTGCACATTTTAGATTCGTCTCTTCAGTTCCTTTCTTTACCGAGACTAACCGACAGTTTGTGGGAATTTCGTTAAAATAAATGTTCGTAGCTAATTACGATGTCTTCGGAATTTTAAATGAAATCATACTACCCCAAAATATCACACAGTAATGCATCTGTTGGTCTTTATTGGTTAGGATCGTAAAATACCAAATTCCTGAATGGAGTTTTGAACACAGTGTAAAGTACATTGCTGTGACCTCTATTGTGGATAATCCTGGAGAAATGTTTACATGAGTCTGCTGTCAGTTGATTATATTTTAGTCTGTGATGCAGCTGTGCAAAGCTTGAATATAGAATGATAATTTCCATCCCTGTTTCAATGTGAAATTTTACAGTTATCAAAATTTGAGGTAAAAAGGGGGTAAAAATGGTTTACAAGCTTCAGTTTGCTGCAAGGCTTGCTTGATGTCCCCTACACAACAAAAGGTAATCTTTCCTTTGAAGCAGACCTCTGGTGTGTGTCAGTGATGCAGCGTCCCTGCTGCTGCAGCAGGAGTTATGTAATGCAGCCGGCCTGCCTTCATCCTCTGGAATAATCTCCTGTCGTTCGACTGCTGGTTGTAACTGTGTCATAACAAGATAAGCTGTTGTTGCTGTACATGTCCACCGTATCTTTTTTCTGTTTATTGTTATCAGTATCTTTCTCTCTTATCTCGAATGCTGTGACAAAACCTACATTTTAACATGTTTAATGCTGCCAGTCATTTTAATACTAGATTAGATCAACCAGATTAGATAGATTAGATATAGTGCAAAAACACATGGAGCATCAGTAAAGTGTCAAAGTAAACCAGAAATATACATAGGCTCTGTTGTTATTGAACAGATTCTTCTATATGTGCATTGCACAGATTCATCTTATTGTGGGAAGTAAGAGTATTGTACAGGTTTATTTTATAAGAAGAAAAACACAGACGTAGAAAATGTATATGATACACTGTCTGCTAAACATACAAAATACTGATAATGCAAACGTTTGAATGTGTTGATGTTGCGCTAGAGTGACTATGACAGTTTTTCTATGCAATGAATACAAGTAGGACTGAGTTTAACATCTCAGTGTTTAAATTAAGTATAGCAACCGATTGAGAGGAACTGTAACTGTTGGGTTTTTTATTTTTAATACATTTGCCCATCAGTTTACATTTTTCTATTGTTTATATATGTAGATTAAAGCCTTCTCCAGGTTTAAAAGTGGTTTGCCTCCGAATTGAATGGACGAGATTGGGTCTCAGCTAACCTTTGACCGCTCTTTTGTCCCCAGTTGGCAGAGCTGCTCTCCCACAATGCACTGCCAGAAGCCTTTGTGTGTCTCAGACAGACCAAAGTAACTGTTGCCACCACTCCACCTCGTCCACGTCACAGCAGCAAAGCAGGAAGGTAGAAGCCTGTTAATCATCCATCTTATTGTCCTGAACTCTGTGTGTATGTTTGTAAATTATTAGTGTGACTGGACGCATGTGGATATTTTTGGAGAAATGTGCAGGATCCGGGGCGTGCATGGGAAATTTTTTTCTGTGTTAAGAAGAGAATTTTGTATCGGAAAGGTATTTTTGTTACCTACTTCTGTATGCAACAGTGCAACTCACTCTATTTTTTTTTCTTTTTTTTCAGGTCCTGCCCTGATCGATCTTGTTCACTGTCATACTACAATCATGTCCGGGTCTGGAGATTTACCGGGTGAGTGTTGCTTGAGAAGAAGAAAGTTCTGACATCTTTGTTTGGGACTTTTTTCAGGGTGTAGAAGGGGCTGTTTTGGGAAATAACAGTGTTCTTCCCACTGTGTGGCAGCAGTTAGAGGAAGGTCGTTTTTCTGTTTTTAGCATGACAATGTTCCTGTAGAGCCATGAGACAAAGAAAGGGCTTGAGAGTTTTGAACCTTATTGACCCTTTTGTGATTGAATGGGAGTAAATCTTTGCAGCCAGGCTTCTATATCTTGCGGAAAATCTAAAACCAGAGAAATAGAGGATGTTAGAGCATCAGATTAAAAGCCATGGATTTGTAATGAGATGTTCAACAACCCAAGATTACAGATGTAATGCTCAGCTGTCTGCACACTTCTGGCTCAACAGCCTGTGATATGATGTAGGCATAGACCAATTATCGTGGTCAATATTTGACATTACTCAGATTATCGGTATTGGTCTTTTTATTGACCCATTATTGATAAATCAAATGTGCTGCATCAGGTCTGATGCAGCCTCCTCTCTCCGTCCGTCTCACTCTGTGCTCTCTGAAATGTCTCTCAATCACAGACTTGAACAAGAAACACAAGACGTTGCCACAAACCAGGAAATTAGCTACTCTCACAGGGGCTATGCTAACGGCTAGTGGTTAAGTTAGATGGCAGCCACAGATTAACCTGAAACAGAGTCTGGAAGACAATAATTAATAATGCTTTAAGATCTGGACCTTAGTAAACAATAAAAGAGATAAACCAGTGAAAGATTAAGAAAACAGAAAATAACAGCAGGAGACAAACTCATCAATCTCAGTCAATCTCACATAAATAGAGTAGATAATTTGATGGTAAAATGGTAAATGGTTGCTTTTCTCTACCTTAGTGGTTCCAAAGCACTTTACAATGTGTTTCACATTCACCCATTCACACACCAATGGTGACAGAGCTGCCATGCAAGGTGCTAATCTACCATTGAGAGCAACTTTGGGTTCAGTGTCTTGCACAGGGACACTTCGGCATGTGGAGGGGCCAGGGATCGAACCACCAGCCTTGCGATCAGTGGACAACCCGCTCTACCACCTGAGCCACAGCCGCTCCTATTTGATGACTCCTATTTCTATTTTACACATTCGTGTCTAGTGACCCTTATTATGAAGAAGTCTAGTTATGAATGTCAGGTTCTCTCCTGTCACATTTAATGTATATCGGTTCCAAATGTCGGTCATCTGCCTTTCTTGATTACTGATAATCGGCATCGGTATCCTTCCTAAAAAAAAAAAAACTAAACAAAAAAATCTCAAATATAATGGTTAAAATGCACAAAATGATGCCACACCTCATTGTTCTTCTGCTTTCTAAAAGGTTAAAGTTAGTTGTTGTCTTCCAATTTCAGACAGAGATTAAAATCAGACAGAAAAAGCACCTGACTAATATGTTCATGTCTTACACCAAACACAGCTGAGCAGACTGGAATCACACATCCACACTGTGAGTCACACATTGAATCACATGCTTTTTCTCAGCATTTAGTAAAATCTGTGTCTAGTGGCTCTTATAAAACAACAACCAAAGTCTGATAGTTATCAGAATTTCTGCATGAAACTGGAGCTTCCAGCAGCAGCAGCCACTTCATAACTATAAACCAAAGCTCTAAAGCTACAAGTGCAGGATTTTTTTGTTCACTGTATCCTGTAAAGTTTTTTTTCCTCTATGTTATTGCTAAATAAGCAGCTTTTAATCAGTTATAGCAAAGCAAAAATAATTCTATGCACAACTTTTACCTCATTCAAGTTTCTGAAACTAACACATGGAGACACAAAAAAACAGAAACTGAATACTTCAGACACGACTTTGCTTGTTAGATTGTTCGTACTTTTTCTTTTTCTTACAACAAATCTGGTTAGGGTTCTGAACCCCAAACAATTTCTGGGTTCCTGTCACATTTCTACTCACTGTGGGTTCATTTTTCCAGAGCAACCATGAAGAAAGAGAGAGAACTCAGAAATATACGTTGTTCAGTATGAAACAGTTAAAATGCTAAAAATACCAAAACAAAAAAACAAAAGTTGAATTTCTTTGATTATTTGATTTATAACAATTGTGAAAACATGAACATGTACAACATTTTTGTTTGAAATACTGGGAAAAATGAGGCTCCACATGCTATATGTTGGCTATTTTATCAGGCAAATTTACATTTTTACAACCTCTACAAACTAAAACGATGACCTCTAGAGAGATGTTTCACCGTGCTGAATGTATCTTCCAACAACTTGCTGCTCTGTACTGTTTTTTAGCCATGCTATATTTATTTTAGTGATTCAGTTTGTTTCGTTTCCCTCTCAGTCTCACTTATGATCTCCTCTGTGCTCTGTGGAAACACTGCCTGCAGTTCATCTGAAAAGTCTGAACTTGTGTTACGTAACTTTTGGGTAATAGATGAGTCAGACATGGCTTCTCGGTTACACAGAGGAGCGCATGTTTTTGTTTTTTTACATACTAAAGGTTTGTTTTTGGTGAGTGTTTGAACGAGACATAAACAACACAGTGGTTTAATAAAATATCACAATTTAATATGAGATTTGTTTGATTTTCCTGATGTGTCTGTTTTTGCAGTTTTTGTAGTGACAGTGTATTTTTTAATATTATTTTCTTTTTCTTTTTTTAAGAAAACGTGCCTTTTAAACCTACCATCGAGTTTTGGTGTTCAGAGGCTTAAATACAAAAATGAAAATAGATATGATGTAGATGATATTCAGAGACATACTAACATTTTAAATTTCTGTCTTTTAACATTCGCTTTTTATGTTTTTATGGTATTATTTTAAGACTCATTTAGAATATTGACAGCATTAATGCACATGTTAAAACACCCCTGAAGAGTATCAATATTTTTTTCCACACTACTTTTTTTCCAGTAGTTGAAGAACCTTTTTTTGTTCCTTCTTATTTGATAATATCTTAATGTGCTTTTATTGTATGTGTCTGCAGCCATCGAGGGTTCGGGGATGGGTGGGATGAAGCTTCCCATCGGGATGACCCGGCGAGCCCTCAGCTACGATGATAACCTGGAGGCCCCCATGTCCACGCCCCCCCACGACATCAGCATCAACAACCTGTGGAGGCGGCCCATCATACCTGAGAGGAAGTTCTCACAGCTGACCGAGGTGAGGCGACTCCTCCAACACTCACACTGCTGCTTTTTACTGTTCACACGTCTTCACCCACCTGTCGTCTTATCCAGCAAAACAGTGATGAGGTGTGTAGCTGATGATGTTTGTGTTGTTTTTCCCACCAGGAGGATGAGACTGGTACAGTCAGCCAGTCCACAGTGCAGGAGAGTGCCCCCTCCAGGTCACCAACTGTAGTGAAAACCAAGGCCTCTTCCATCATTATGAATTCTCTCATCACCAGTATGTTCATGATTTGATGATTATTTTCTCTATTTAAAATTTTATTTTATTTTCACACATTGAAATTTAAAGCCATGATTGAACATCGATACCTCAAGAACTATTAAAGATAAAAGTCTGAAATGTTCACTGTTATTTCTCACCATCTCATTGATTCAGATTCTGCAATGAAGTGAACCTACTGAAAGTAGGTCGACAGGCAATTTTTAAAAAAAACATTATCTTAGAAAGTAGTATGATATAATATATCTAGGTAAGATTTGACAGATACCATTTTAGGTATACATAGTTTATGATAAAGTTTCAAGGTAAACAGGAATAGTTGAGCAGAAGCCCCTGAAGATTTGAGATGGAATAAATCTAAATATTGATAAATTATGTTTTTTTTCTAAAATATACCAAAGCTAAGAATTTGTTAATGTCAAGAAGCAAAAAATGGTCAAATAGTAAAGAAAAGACCAGCTTTAAATTCCTGAATTCATAGTTTTAACTGACTTGGTAATGCTACTGTAATACTTAGTTCCATGTCTGTCATTGTAAACCAGGACGAAACATCCATAGATGTCCTTCTAGCTTGTTAGTTTTGTGTGACAAAAACATTTTATGAACTAATTTTGCAATTAACTTTGGTTTAACAATGTTTGGCACCTCTTTATTCAACATAAAAACTGTAAAATTACACCTATTTCTTCCCTCTTTTGTTTCTCAGAGCAAACTCAGGATAGCATGTACAAGTTTGAGCAGAGGGCAGGTCTAACTGACACTAGCTACACACCTCACAAAGGCCTCACCGCCGAGGAGACGAGACACCATCATCGCATGCCTGAATCCCTGCAGGTCAGACACACAAACAACACTGCAAATGTACAACAAAGGTACCGGTGACCATCAGTTAATGGCTGTTCAGAGAGAAAACTGGGTCTGTGTCGGTTTATTGAGTTTTAAAATAGGTTCAAGACAAGTTAATTTAAACACCACATGAGTTGTTGGACAGACTGTGTAACCGGCCTGGAGATTTAAATCTACAGTCATAACATCCTGGTTGTATCAAACAAACTGCTCATCCTGGTTTTAGCACATAAGTAGGTGACAGTTCACTATAAAATTGCACTGGCTTTAGGCTGTAAACACCTGGGAACCTTCATGTTGTGACAAGATCTGTTTAAAAGATGTTCTCATTTTTCTCCTACTTGGGTCACAAGAGGGTGACATCTCATGTTGTGACTGACTGAATGTATTTTTGCTATGGTGTTTTCCTTCATATAGGAATTTCTGGCAGCCCAAAAGAGATTTTAGAATATGGATTGAGAGTAAAAAATATATATGTATGTAATTTTTTAACCAGTTTTCTCAGTAAGGGTTTCATTTACACAAGCACAGTAGATGTTTTTATTCATCAGATAGTCAGAAACAACAGGAAAATGCATCAGTTTCTGCCAAATAAGCTAACACTGACTCATTAGCTTTACTGTATGTGGACCGATCTCCCTGTCATGCGTGGGAATGTTACTAATTACAAGGTAATTAATTAAGTGCTGTAAACAATTTAGTGAGTCAAAAATATAATAACTGAAAAGGCAGAAGATGAGTAACTTGTGTGACAGAAAATGTATTGTACTGTGATAGGCTGGCGACCTGTCCAGGGTTCACCCAAGTCGGCTGGGATAGACTCCAGCCCCCCCGCAACCCTAAAGAGGATTAAGTATAGATGATGGATGGATAGAAAATGTATTGTAAATTAGCTGTTGTACCTGATTTGGTCACCAGATGAAGCCTCTTACTGCCTAATGAGATGGAGTTACAGGTGTGTTTTGCTAAGCACCGTGTTAGGGTCACAATAAAACGAGCGCACCTCCCTGCTGTCTGTGGCAGTTGTGTTGTAAAAAGCTGTCTGCTGCCTGTCCAGTTTAGCCAGCTACAAGAGGTTCAAGCTAACGCTAAACTAGGATTATCTGGTGTGAATTAAATAGATGATGCTTTTCAGCAGAACAAAAGTTCACTTAATGTGTTTTATTTTACTGCTTTCTGAAATTATGTGAATTAATCACCTTAGCTAACTACCTGAAGCTTATGCTAATGCTGCTAACATCCAAGAGCAGCAAGGTAAAGACAAAAGAAAACCTTTCTGGTGTGAGATTAATGAATAATGC
This sequence comes from Dascyllus trimaculatus, assembly GCA_024666655.1. Taxonomy (NCBI): domain Eukaryota; kingdom Metazoa; phylum Chordata; class Actinopteri; family Pomacentridae; genus Dascyllus; species Dascyllus trimaculatus. Next base: position 28,183,415 of record CM045459.1, on the reverse strand, counting down.
AATTTCAGCAGAGCAGAAGTTCACTATGCGTGTTTCGTTTTAATATTTTTTCAAATTATGTGAATTAATCACCTTAAAAATTGCCCAGTTTAGCTAGCTACCTGAGGCTCATGCTAATGTTGCTAACTTTCAGAAGCAGCATGCAAAAGAAAAAAGAAAATCTATCTGTTTAGTTTTTCAAAGTATGTAACTTATTTACTGTCAAGATTATCCAGTTTAGATAATGTTAATAATTTACCTGAGATTCATGCTAATGCTAGACTAGGATTTTCAAATGCTAACGTAGGTTGATGATGAATGTCTGTCAGCAAAGAGCAACTACTAACACTGCTGACTTTCAGGGGCAACATGCTAAAGACAAAAGAAAATCTATCTGGTGTGCTTTTTAACAAAGCAAAACATTTACTTGACGTGCTTTGTCTCACAATTGTTTGAACATACGCCAATTATTCAGACTGAAAATTGTACTCCAAGTTAAAACAAAACAACTGTAAGCTGCTGATTGTAGTTGGCAAATGTGGATTTCATATTTCCAGAGTGGATGCTAGTAAAAATCCAATACATCGTTGACTCGACTGAAAGCCTTTTGTATTATTGCTGTTCAGAAACTGCAGATCCAGAGTCTGGAGGCCAGAGAAGAGCGGCAGAACTCCTCCACTCAGTCTACTCCATCCAACACCCCACACAGCTCCCCAAAACTACAACGCAGGTACAAACATACCAAGTATTCAGCACCCTTTGGTCAGAATCCTGTTTGTGTTCGTCCATCTTACACTCCTTGTATGTTTGTGTAGGAGCTGGTTCAGCAGTACAAGTTCAGAGATCAGCATCAGCTCCTCCAACAGCAGCGTGGACATGGGAGCAGGAGACCCAGCGGCAGCAGGAGTCGGAGGTGCAGTTGAACGGTGGGGAGCATTTGGACCTCGGCCTTTCCAGAAGTCCACCTCGGATCTGGGATCAGACTCCACAACTGCAGGTATCAACTTCACCACAGTGTGAGGCACTAAATCCTGACAAAAAGGGCTTAAATGCTGGTTTGTTGTGGATGAACAGAGCCACAGAAAGGCCACACAAGTGATGGAACACAACGTAGAGAGGAACAGTGCAGTAACAAAGTTGAACGAACCCCTGCTGTGGGTAAACAAAGACTGTTCTCCCTTCAGTTTGTTCAGACAGAAGCAAAAACATGGTGTAAGGTGAGTTAGTAATTGGGTTAGTGGGCAAATAAATGACCTTCAGACTGACAGTAAACACTGAGCAACATATCTGGACTGAAACCCTGTCAGTTTGTTGTTCATTTATTTTTCTAACCGGTGCAGCAGAGAGAGTTTTTCTTCATCTCTGTCAGAAAAAACTTACTGACTGGAATAATTAAACCTAATGTCAATGATAACATCGGAGAACCGACGGCTAGATTTCTACAATCAGGACAGTTCACTCTGAACTGGAGACTGTTAAAATCTCATTCTCTGAGATGACTTTAGGTAAGTAAACATCATTTAAAGAAACAGTCCTTCTTTGTGCAGGTCAGTGAAAGAATGACTTTCCTCAGCTTAAAGAAAACACTGATGTTTAATGCCAAAAGAAGTTTTCGTTTAAAGTCACTCATCTCTCTGCAAAAAAGAAGTTTCTACGTTGTCCTACGAACTAGGTAACTGCTTCATTTAATTCAAAACATGGTAGAAAAATCCGGTTCTGGACTTCTAAAATCTGCATTACTTACATAAATGCATCGATATTAATATTTACAGTAATGTCTACTGTAGCATAGTGACAGATAAACTTTCTTTGACTCTCTTAATTTGAAGACAGGTGTTCCATTGTATGTATTTATGTATTTTCAGTGTTGCTCCAGCGACTTAGATTTTGTTCAAAGTTTACTTATCCGTTATTTGAGAACCAAAACTTAGTTGTGTAAAATATTTTTACTGAAGTTTTACAGTTTCATGTGTTGCCAGACCTGGGGATTTTTGTTTTCACCCTCATAAAAACCTTTCACCAGGGAAGCCATTTTAAAGCTCCAGTATCTCCAGAAGTAACACTCTTACAGCCAAAGAAATTGGTGAGGATGCAGACAACATTGTTTACAGCAGATCCAAATGATTGAATGGCTCCAGCAGAGGCCAGATGTTGAAGTATATGCCCTTGAAAACTGGAAAGAGTGCAGAATTTTCAAACATGAGCAGTGTTGGAGCCCCAGAAAGTTCCTATGTATATATATATATATATGGATGAATCCATATTTCGTACTGAAAAAACTCTTTGCTGGACATTTCACCAACTTGTGAAACCTCTAACATCAACAGAATTTGGTGTCTTGCAAGAGAAGGCTGCAGTTTTTTGCTATTTTGACGTGCTTAAAATGGTGATGTGAACTCACTGGTAGGTTCACAGAAACTATGTTGTAATTGTGTGTGCAAAGTTACAAGCTGCTTCCATGTTGTGTTCATGTTGAAATTTAACATTATAAGAGCCTTATTGAAAGGATGGAGGATGAAACTACACAAATTCCCAGGTCTGAACACATGAAACGCTCAAAATCCTGCCAAAATGTTCCACAGAAATCAGTTTTGGGTTTCAAATATGTAAACTCTGAAACAACTCTGAGGTGGTGGAACAACACAGCTGCATGAAATGACACAAACTGACCCAGAAGCCTAAAAACAGAGTTTGTTTTAGCACAGTAGGATCACAGCGCAGCCTGGATGTCAGCATAATTAACAGCCTTCAGTTGAGATTTATAGCTCTAAAAAAGCAAAAATTGTAAGCACAGTAACTTTATTCTCATTAATTTTTTCAAAACCTGCATTTGAATACAATTTTCAATCAGAGACCAGTAAAAATGTGTTAAAGTATTAAAACAAAATCAGGGCATCAATAAAATGCCTGTGTGAATAAATACCAATAGAAGGAAAATTTAACAAAACAACAGTGAAAGAACATTTTAGTTTAACCAGGTTCAGTTTATCTTTGAAAACATTTTATCATCTCTGTTACCTCACATTGATCTGTTATAGCACCATGAAATTAAACAGAATGTTGACCTGCTTCATTTATCACACTTAAATAATCTGATTGTGTATCTTAGCTTAGCTACACTCACATTTGAACCCCGACTGCGGCCACTGTTTGGCCCTGACTGCTCCCCGGGTGCTGCACCATGGCAGCACACTGCTCCTAGTATGTATAGTTAACGTTAACCATGAATAGGATGGGTCAAATGCAGAGAAGGAATTTCAACAAAGGGCATCAATAAAGGTTAGATTATTGTTATTATTATCATATATTGAAAAAAAACTCAGGTCACATTTTGCACACTTCATGTTAAACTGTCAGAAATAAAAATCTGTCCGTGTCTTGAAGCATTTAGGAAATATTTCTCATAAAAAATGAAAGAGCTTCAGGCAATGTGAAGCCGATCTGTCCATGTGGAATCTATAGTGAAGTGAAAAAGCAAAACTGATGCCGTCACATCTGGTAGAAAATAGAAGCTGCAAAGTTTGTGACATGAAGTGTTTTCCTGCTGGAAGTATCCATCAGAAGATGGTCCACTGTGGTCATAAAGGGATGGACATGTTCAGCAACAATACTCAGGTAGTGTGTGGAGTTTAAATGGTGCTTAGTTGGTACTAAGAAGGCCAAAGTGAGCCAAGACAATATCTTCCACATTATCACACCACCAGCAGCCTGAGCCATTGATACAAGGCATGATGGATCCATGCTTTCATGTTGTTTAATTCTGATCATCCGAATGTCGCAGCAGAAATCGAGTCCTGGTGTTGTTTTTTCAGTCTTCTATTGTCCAGTTTTGGTGAACTGTAGCCTCAGTTTCCTGTTCTTAGTTGACATCAGTCACACCTGGTGTGTTCTTCTGATGCTGTATCTGCTTCAAGGATGTGTTGTGTGTTCAGAGATGGTCCTCTGCATAACTTGGCTGGTTATTTGAGGTACTGTTGCCTCTTTCATCTCAAACCAGTCTGGTCATTCTCCTCTGACCTCTGGCATCAACGAGGCATTTTCATCCAGAGACGTGCAGCTCAACTGGATATTTCCTCTTTATCGGAATATTTTATGTCAAACCTAGATGTGTTTGTACATAAAAATTCCAGTAGATCAGCAGTTTCTGAAATAGTCAGACCAGCCAAAGTCAGTTTAATCACTTTTCTTCCTCATCCTGATGCCCTGTTTGAACTTCAGCGGGTTGTCTTGACCATGTCTACATGCCTAAATGCATTCAGTTGCCCCCGTGTGATTGGATGATTAGATATTTAACGAGTCACTGAACAGTTGTAACTACTAAAGTGCCTGGGGAGTCTTTGTTGCTTATTGTAGTGTCAGATTTCCACAAAAAAATTTAACTGTTTGTGTTGTTTTCTATGAGCAGAGCGCATTTTAAACGTCAATGCTGCAGTCGATCATGTTCATACAATCGTAGGAAGCCAAAATCTCTACCAGCTGCCCCTTAATTTTTTGTTTTTGAATCAACATGATAACAGCAAAATGGATTATCTCACATGAGGCCAGAGAATCGATGAAGAAGAAAACCTAAGACTTTCCACCACTGTGGTTAACACAGTAGCACCACCACATGAAATATTAAGCTAAAATCTCACCTTTGGATCGCCGTCGTCTCGTTTAAATCCATACCAGTAACTACTTTCTTTTCTCTTCTCCCAGCAGGCTTTGCGCTGCAGGCGTACCGTGGCGCCCAGAAGCCGTCGCCGATGGAGGTGATGAAGACTCAGGCCACCAGGCTGGCCGACAGCACCGCCGATCAGAAGGTGTCGCCGCCCAAGATGGAGATCCCCACCGTGGACGGCCGGCGACAGGGAGCTCGACCACACAAGCTCAAACACAGAGACATGAACATCCTGACGCCCTCCGGCTTCTAGGAATCACCCAAAAGTCTCTGAGCTGAGTGACACCCTGAAGGTCCCATGAAATAACCACCTCTCTGCACTGTTTACACGTTTTTCCTGTTACACAAATGTTCATTTTAAGTCAAACGTTTGCCTCCTGCAGGTCTCCCTTTGCGCAAAAAGTCTGGTTTAGTACAGCCTTATCTCCACTGCTTTGTGTCTGTGAGTAAAATGGTTTCAAAAGTTTAAAGGTTTCAAACAAATCCACAGGTTTATTTAGAATGCAGGTTGAATTGTAAATTAAGGATCCAGACTGGCATCCATTGAAAACATCCTGCACAATTCGCAGACTGACTTATGCAGCAGTTACTGTAATTGTGTGTCTTAACAAGGTTAAGTTTTGCCTCCAAGTGGCTTGTTTTTGACTGTGCTGCTTATTGTCAGCGTGTTTCCACATCTCAAATTCTTTTCATGGCCACAGTCGCACAAACAGTGCAATAAACCGGAGCACAGGTTTGATTTCAGATTTTTTTCATTCAGATGTGTCCAGACTTGCTCGAGATGACGTTTTCCCCTTGTTCTCATATTCAGTAGTTTTCTTGTAGTCAGCCTTGTGAAAACTTCACATTTCATGGGACCTTTAGCTGCAGCTCTTCAGATAACCACTCTACTCTCCACCGACTTTGCCATTCAAACAATCCCAGTATTCATGACATTCCTCTCATCCGTCACCACTTTAACTGTTACAACAACAACAACATGGGCTCAGATAAGCAAACGCAGCCAGAATCAGCCCAGGAGTCCAGATGAGAACTGTGTCTAACTGAAGGTGAAGATGATCCCAGATTAAAATGTTTCTCTTTAAATGCACTTTATCCACATTTATCTCTGTCTCGGTTGTCTCACCAAGCCTTTCCAAGATGCAGAGTAAGGCTCCCCTGGTCTTTACCCTGTTGTTTGTCCCTAAAACCCTTTAATTTTTCCTTTCACCGAGCAGGATGTGCAGAAGAACCACTTCCTTACATGTAGTTTAGCATTAATCAATGGAACAAAAATATTCCAAATATATTGTGAGAAAGAATTTGTCTCAGGAAGATTGTCGGACTCCTGCTCCCTGATTTGTTTTTAAAGCAGAAAGTGCGGCAGCAGATTTTATTCCTTTAGGGGATCAGAAGAGAAAAAAGCCCTCCTGATGTGAGCATATGTAGGTGAAACTAAAACTCACCTACTGCTACGCTGCATGTTTTCTGAGCTCTGACATCGGCAGAAACGGAAAAGAAGGTTGAAGGATTCCTGTTTCCCATGAGTTTAGGTGCTTCAAACAGCTGCTGTGTGCCCGTTGACTGAAGAGACAAGTGCATAAGTTGCCACAGAAACATAATGAAAAAAAACATGTGGCCTTAACCGTAAGAGGCAGCGACTGTGATGCAGGCTTTTGTTATAGAAAGTGTGAGGAGTTTTCAGTTCTGGCTTCTAGATGATGATAATATATGCAAAGTTCCTGCAAGAGGATTCGTGCAAAGTTTCATAGAAAATACTGAGCGCCTGTGAAATGAAGCTGACAGTTGTTATTTTGCACTTTTTCTTTCTTTTTTTTTTATGAAGTGGGATCAGTCTATTTGCTGGTAATAGATCCAGTGTGTTACGTACAGCAGCTAAAGATTCCGTCTGTTTCATGAAGTGAAAAATGTCCAAGTCATTTGTAGCCGGTGTTGCTCTGTCGTCGTTTCATCCCACACAAGAAGAACACACACTGTCCGTCAGCAGCTGTAGCTATTAGACGGTTTCTGTAACGGTAAATCTTGTCATTTAAAGATTCGTGATCACAAGTGTTTAAAAGTGTGACGCTGTTCCCTTTAAATCTCTCCCCATCACAACCGAACCTCCTCTGTATGTTAGTGTGACTCTGACTGAATTAAATTATCTGTTTGTTTTTCTAGTTGGTGTTTAAAAGAGACATTTTCCTCGATTTATAGTCTCTGAGAATAAATGTTATGTTCTCATCGGAAAAAAACACGACTCTGAGATTCATTTATTTGGTTTAAAAAACTGTTTATTAAATCCTGACAAAATGGAACAGTTAATATGTAGCTGTTAGTTGCTACGTAAATGTTCCGTGTGGATCTGCAGTCTTTTATTTCAGCCTCTAGAGAGACCAGCAGGTTTTATTTGATGCACATTCAGTCACAGGCAGTAAAGAATTCAATCGGGTTTCAGCTTTAAGGAGGTGGAATTGAATCGTGTCGTTCAAAAAGGGTCTTCATGCATCCTCATGATTGGAAGTAGCTTCGCTCACTTTCAGTCTTTATGGCACTGAAACGGTAAAAACCAAAACACTCACTGCAGAAAAGTTTCAGCCTCTGAATTCCTGCACAGCGAGTCGGTCTAGTTCCTGAAGCAACAAGGCATTGAGTAGAACATTCAGTCCATTACATTGTTATTACAGCGAGAAAGAATCTGGTTTCCAAAGACGTTGAATGTTTAACAGATCATTTAATCCTTGGACTGAATTGAAAATGGTGCAAAGACGCCGTATCAAATGTTGAAACTGAGAAGTTTTATTGTTTTGTTTTAAATAATCCTCTTTTTGAGTTTAATGCCAGCAACATGTTTTTAGAAAAGGATGTTTACCTTTTCCTAAAACAACAATTCAGGAAAATGAAAAGTGTTCCCTTGATTTAGGATGTCATATTTTTGGTTTCACGATGTGCCTGATGTTTCAGCAGATCAGGTGCGAGTTGAACAAACCCAGGACAAGTTTGGGAGTTTTCAAATACAGTAAAACAACCCAGCTTCTGCAGCCAGACTCAGGAAGGAGGGAAAAGTACTGTGCAAATGCATAAATATTAAGGATTATCAGTAAAACATGAGCAGACCGGGCAGTAAATGCATCTGTATATAATATTGTAGTCGGCAAAACACTAAACCTTCATCTGAATGTCAGGAGAAAGTCAGAAAGAAAGACGTTAGAATGATTAAAGTCTTTTTTTTGCCCATCAAGCAACTTCTCACATTTTTTAGGCTGTTTGAATGAAAATATCTGAAAGGATTAAGAGTAGATCAAATAATCTGGGATGGTGGGAGAGTTGAAACAAGTTCCATCTCTGAGCTCACTTTAGCAAAAACAACAGTAATGTGGAAGTCAAACTGGTGTTTTCTGAACCACGTGTAGCAGCATAATTTTCAGAAAATACAAAACAAAACACGTCGTATACTTTTCAAGATAATTCGTCCCCAAAAGGAAGAGAAAGTTATTTTCAGTTAACTTTCATAACTGACTGAGCAGGTCTGACGAGTTGTACCGCAAAAAACGAAATATTAAAAATATTATAAATAAAAAGGGCAACACTGTTTTCACATTCAGGCATCAGCATTATGAATCATTTGCACATAAATTGGTCGGCAGAAAGTCAGACAAGACCCCAATTAGTCCCAAAAACAAAACCCGCCTCTAAACTTGGCCTTTAGTAAAATCTCCAGTGTTGTTTTGACTGGCGCCACAAGTCAAAATCCTATAAACCTAAAAACTTGATCCTGACACAGCAAAGGAACACAGAACACCCTTAGGTTCTGTATGTTATGTGAATTCTGGTATTCTTCAAATTGCTTTGTATCACACTAAAATAGAGAAATGAACTGATATAATTCACATGTTGAGATACTGAAGTGTAAATGCACTACAAAAAGAACCTAACAGGAACCTGCTTTAATAAGGTTTCTTAGAGATTCCTCCAGCAACCTTTGAGGCTCTAATTATTCTAAGACAGCAGAAAGGGTGATGTTGTCTCTGGATCTGGTTTATATGTGATCTGTTCTTTGCGTGTTTGAGATCTATTTTGCAACCAGCCGTGTCACTGACGATGTTTCTCACAAGTTTTCAGGAGCAGCTGCAGCGATTTGACACCTAGAATGGAGGGCTCTTACTGCAGAGATCATTCAGGGTGGGTTTTCCACTTTGTCCCTTCCATGACTCTGACTTTTCAAACACCCTAATGAGCAGTAGATTGCAAATTAACATTAAGAAGCAATAAAACTTAAATTGTTGAGCTGTTTGCTTACATGGTCTATCGGAGTACTGAACCTCTCCCCATCTTTTCTTCTGAAAGACTCTGAGATGCTTTTTTATACCCACATATTATAACTAATATTATATCCATTATAATTATGTTACTGTTCCAAATGAACCTAGTTCGCTGTGACCACCAGGTGTTTGTTCTTAGTGTTACACAACTTTTCCAGTCTTTTTAAAATCACGTTGCTGGCATCAAACTCAAAATGAGGTTTTGTTTCATCCAGAACATTAACATTCTCAAAGTTTCAAAATGTAATATGTCGTGTTTGTACTATGTTCAAGTAAATGCAGGGTTGTAAATGGAGGAGAGGTATCAACAAAGTCGGAAATCCACACTGACTTCCCTCCTGAGGTGTGAAAAAAAGAAGACATTCAGGTGGTCCAAACATAAAGGGTTTTCCCTGGATATATAATTGGTGTGACTGCTGCAAATGAGGCTGTTGCTTGTAGAAAATGAACAGAGTATTCTGAGGGGGGTCGATAAATATATAAAAGCATCGGACGTGGACGTTAGAACTGTAAAATGTTTGATTTTATCAGCGCCAAAAGCAGGATGCTCTTGTTGTTGGGAGTTTCCTGGAGGAAAATCTGTGGAAGCCAAAAAAGGAGGTCAGAAAAACAGCGATGGAGAAGCAGGAAGTAGCAAATCAAATCAAAGCAAACTAAACATTGGTGTGAAGAAGGAAGAAGCCAGGCCTGATGTTCGCTGTAGACGACAGGGTTGGATCTGACGGGGACTCCAGTCCATGTTTCTCTCTGATATGCAGTCAACACATTTCATCAGTTGTGGGTTGCAGAGCCTCTAATAAAGCAGTCTGTGGTATAAAACCCTGTCTGACCTTTACAGATGGAACCAGGTTTCTAAGAGGAAGCTCAGAGTATTCAGAAGTTTGGTCTCTCAAAGGAGAAAAGTCTATGGCTTCACTTTGGTGGCTGAAAACAGGAAGACAAGTGGATCAGACTGTTTTTCTTCAGGTTTCTTCCGTCCTCTCCATCTTCAGATACTCCCTGTTCTTTCTTTGTCTCCCCCTCTTCTTCTGACGTCTCCGTACATCTGGAAGAACATCTCCATCTCCCTCTGCAGCGTGGAGTTTCGGCGGTCGGCGTCGGCTTTGGCTCGCTCCATGTTGCGGATCTTGATCTCGGCGACGCTCCGGCTGCGTTTCTGCTGCTCCAGACTGGCCCGAAGGACAGCGACCTGCCGCTCCAGGACGTCGTTACAGCGTTCCAGCCTGCATGAAGAACACAGTCAGTTTAAAAGGCCCTCTCTGCTCTCCATAAACTCTCTCCGTGTACCAAAGTTTACATTTTCATTCATGGAAATAGCTGCTGGAGCACACCAGCTCCCCTACAACTGTGCTCAGACACTGTAAAACTGCTCTTCAGCTGTACTACATGTCCAAACCTGAAACTTTTTGGATATCTTTGTCGTGGTCACACATTGCAGAAGAATGAATGACTATTTGTAAAATGGAGATTTTTGTTGTGGACATGCTTTGCCCTGTTTTTCGTTTGCTTGTTTTCAGTCAATATTTAAATCATTACTTTTTTTGTGATTTTATTAGATATAATCTGCAATTTAACAAACCCAGGAAAATCTGTAAAGCAAGAGTTAAAAACTAGAAAATGTCTGGAGAAATTTTGAGTGTGCCAATGCAGCTTCTAAGAATTGATATGTCCTGCTGTAATTACACACAACATACAATTTATATAAGTGCATTTTATATTTGGAGAGCCCACATGTTTCGTAAACCCTGTTAAGTTTCTTCTAAAATTATTCCTGAGCTTTTACTTTGAAAGTGTAGCACACTTCGCAGAATCCTAGAAACTCCTTGTAAATACCAGTGTTTTTAGTGAGCTACAGATATTTTTAAATAAAAAAAGCTTCAGGCTATAATAGAGCTGCTCACTAAGCTCTGCTACTGGGTATGGACTCTTATTTTGAAAGGGAGCCCAAGCATGCAGATGGTTTGTCCATGGATACATGTGCGAGAAACAGACAGAAAGATGAACTGTTTGGTGAGCTCCTTTGACATCGACGTGCAGCTGCTGTACATCTTTAAACCTGTTCGACCTTGTTAGAAGCTGTGTGTTGGTGTCTCACCTCTGTATCCTGGCCTGGTACTCCGCCCTCTGCTGGGCCATCTGCTGCCTCAGCTCGGCCAGGAGTGATTGAGTGTCGCTGTCCTGCAGGTGAGCCTCCGGCCCCTGGAGTTCTGGAGGACCGGAAGGGAGGAACACCTCTGAACTGCCTGTACTGAGAGGACTATCACTGAGCACAGAACCGGAGGCCGGGGAGTTAGGATGGTGGACATCTTCATCATCTTCGTGATCTTCTTTATCACTGTTTTCTTCTTCTACTACCCGACTTGAGGGCAAACTTTTAGACCGTTGTGGTAGCACACCAGGACTAACTGTCCCCACGTCATCGCTGCTCTCGTCCAGTGGTAAAACCTCACAGGAAGACCATGAAGAAGAAGAGTCTCTCCTCTGCCTCACCTCCTCCAGCTCCATCTTCTCTTCTCCAATGTGGCCTCCTGGAGAGTTAGAGTCCAAATGTCCACCAGCAGCATCGTCCTGACGTAGAGACACTCTGTCCAGGTTGTCATAAGCAGAATGGATGCTGTCCTCCTGAGCCTCGCTGCTGCCCCCGCTGGCTGTTTCTGGAACTGCACACTCCTCTTCGGCACCACCAGGCCTCCAGAAAGCAGCGCCAGCCTCCTCTGGGCCGGGCCAGGCCTTAGCCCAGCCCATTAGCATCAATCTGGGCTTGGAGCTGTCCCGCAGTGGGTCCTGGAGCTGGAGGCTGGATGTGGAGGCTGTTACAGGGGACGTTCCTTGGCCGGTGTGGTGCTGGTGATAGTCTACGCTGGTTCTGTCAGAGTGGTGCTGGACGGGTTGACTGGATGATGGCGACGGGTAGAAGCAGTTCTCCGGGTGGGAGGAGGTGTAGCGATGGCCGAAGTGTCTCTTCTGGACGAAGTCTGATCCGGCAGCAGCAGAGAAGATGCAGCTACAGAAACCAAAGAAAGGGAAGAACGCTAAAGGTTCCACATGGTGAAAATCCACTGGTTTTGTGTTTTGTGGTTTTTGGAGATATAAAGCAAAAGCTGTGAAGATGTGAAGACGTTCACTTTGTTACTCAAAAGCCTGAAGGAAGTGCTGCCTAACACCTGTAACGTACTAAGGAGAACAACACAGAGAATCCAGAAGCCCTTTCTGACAGCTGTAGATTTGGTAGGAGACCATTTGAGAAGACAACTAACCCAAAACCTTCATCCAAATGGAACATCTGCATATCGGCTGTTCACCACAGAATGACCACTGACCTCCTGGAGAAAACAGAACGTCTCCAACCTTTCAAAAGAACCAATAAAAGTCACAGACTGTTAATTCTGAAGAATGAACTAATCGGCTTCAAAACAGGAAATTAGGGAACTCTAAAATATTCTGTTAATGTTCCATGATAACTAGGGAAGAACATTCTCGAACCAACATTCGAAAGGTGTTCTCCAGATGTTGTCAAGGCCTGAGATGACAGGATGTTTTTTATACAGGGTTCCTGAACTGTGATATATTAAAGGTGGACCATTTTCCCCTTTTGCTAAAGGAACATATGATAGAACGTTCTTCTATGAAACGTTTTTCACAATAAAAGAAAGGAAGGACATTCTCTATGCAACATACGAAAAACATTTTCAAGATGTTATTAAGACCTCAGATGACGTTAACGTTCTTTAAAAGACGTTCCTGCACTGTCATATATTATCAAAGGTGAAACATGTTTTAGGAATGTTGTTGAGGAACACATTATAGAACCTTCTTTAATAAAATATGATCATAATGTTCCATGCTAGTGAGGAAAGAGCGTTCTCAAAATCAATGGTCTAACAATGTTGTCTCTCAGAGTTTTCTCTTTAGTTATGCAACCTTTAAGAACATTCTGGGAACTTATAGAAAACTTCCAGCTGAAAACATTAGTAGGACTTTGCAGAGCTTTCTCAGAACGGGGTTTTATACTTCAACTTAACTCCTAGAACTCCAGACTTTTCTTTCTCTGTGGCTGCTCTGAGGTTTGTGACTTCAGCGTCCAGAAAGAACCTGCTGGAACTCTGCATGAACTGCTGTGAGTGTTGGCTGCTGGTTTGTCAGATCAGGTCAGGTGAGTTCTACCTGGCATTCTCTGGATCTGCGGCGGCCTGTCCCGGTTCTCTGGAGCATTCTGTGATGAGGGGCAGGGACAGCTGGCGAAGGCAGGGCAGCGGGTGGAGGTGAGGCTGCTTCAGAGCACCTGGCGAAGCGTGAGAACCTCCAGGTGGACGGGCGTAGACGGACGGGGGGATTTTGGCGAACAGAGACTCGTGTTCTCTGATCAGCTCTAACATCAGAACCTGGACCAGTGCTGCACCTGCAGGACGCAGACAGAACGATGAAGACTTTCTCCAAAGAACCCTGCTGCTCCAATTTCATATCTCTTCCTCCTCCAACACTCAACGCTGTTCCAATGAGGATAATAAAGCTACTTTTTATGTGAGTTATATAAAACTGTTATTAAATTACATAAAAATATGTCATAAAAAAGTGCTAATGTAACTAAAGAGTAGTTTAACTGTATTTTCTTACAATTTATTGTCATTTTACAGATTTTCACTATTTTGTTAAATTACAGCTAATAACTAATAAAATACAAGTCACCTTAGACATCTAGTTCTTTCACACATAAAATCCAGGTTGGACGTGGTCAAAATTAATACTAAGATCACCAAAAATGGTTTTAATTTGCACGTTAGCTGTACAAAAACAGACCAGAACTATGAACAACAGCCACATCCAAAATTTGTATTTTTATAAATGGTAATTTGTTATTTTATCTTTATTTGAATCTATAATTATTTTACAGATATTTCCTTTTTTAAAGAATAAAAAAAAAAAAAATGATTTAAGCTGTTATTTTACAGATTTTCCCTGTTTTGCTAAATTTACCTGACTAAGATTTTACAAAAAAGTCTCCATTTACATGTTGACCATAGAAAACAAATTAGAAAAGCCCTCGGAGAGCACAGACCTCCTCCAAGCAGCTCTTTTCACCCCATACTGGGATTTACACCCAGAAGTAATAGTCCCAGGATTGTTTTATCTACATGATTAGACTCTCCGACCCAGAAAACAAACCCTTAGCATTTGGATCCACACTGACATCATCATTAGTTCAATAGTTATTCACCAGAATCTCTTTCTGGGTAATGGTGGTTTCTTCTGGATCCAGCTCCATAGCTGTTGATTCTACAACAGATCTGTTGGATCCTCCTGATTCAGCAGAGTCTCAGCTACATGTTGGTGTTGGCTGCATGTCTGGATCTTCATCTGTTACCTTACAGTGATGACCATTCCACAGGCCCTCTAGTTTCTCCTGTTCTGGATCCTAGTATCCGGATTTTTGCCCAAATATGAATCAAATTTTGACATGTTGTAGAAATTAGTGGGAACTTATCCTGTATTTTTACCAAGCAGTCTGGACATTTGTTGTGGAGTTATATACACATATGTATGCACACTGCCCTATCTCCTAATGTTAAAGAATCCTGCAAAGAATTCCTGGATCCAGGCGGTGATCCAGATCACCACCAAGATCTAATCATCTGTTCCTTGTCCCGTTATCCATCTTTCCTGAACATTTCATCAAAATCCATTTTTAACTTTCCACGTAAAGTTGCTAACAGACAGACAAACAGATAAATGCTGGCAAAAACATAACCTCCTTGGCAGAGGTAAGAAACAAACAAACAAATTCTTATTTGTAGTTTCAGAAAAATAACTGTGTTTTTAATACGTGTCTGATGAAGTTATAGTTGTTTCTTTTCATAATATTTCAAACAAACTGCAGTCTCACTCAACACCTGTGGACTTATAATTTCTCTCACTGTAACCAGGAGCAGCCTCACAGATGGTCTGTTTACTGATTTTAGTGAATTAAAAATTATTTCAGCAGCTGAAGCTGTAAACTGTCAGTGTGAAAAACAACAGAAAGAAAGTCTACGTGATTAATTTAACTTAATATCTTGAGATTACTGAACTTGTTTTCTGAAGCTAGTTATTAATCGATGGATGTGCAGTTAAATCACATGTTTAAGGCAGCAGAAGAACCTAAAAGTTGGATGAACTTAAAATGATTTACATTGTACACCTCAGGTAACTGTTTAGTTTTGGGAGATCCAAGACTCTACCTCCCATGATGCTTTGTGGGTCCTCAGCTTTTGCTCGGAGGATGTTTGGCCCAAACACAGTGGCCAGGTTCTGGACGCTCATCCTGTTACTGCTGGAGTAACTCTGGACCTCGTTCAGAAACCTGCAAACACACAGAAGAAGCCCAGAACTCTGCGCCACCTTTCAGACGTCTCAGTGGCTTTAAACATCAGATTCCTGAGCAGGCAGGAGGATCTTACTGGCAGATGAAGTTGAGCAAGTTGAAGTTTGCAACCGGTAGCTCGTGAAGAAGTTTCCTCAGATCTCCCAAACCCTGAGAGAGGAAGAATGTAAGGAAGGGAGTGAGGAAGGAGGGGAGGAAAAGAAAGATAAAGGCAAATACAGAAGAGTAAAATGAAGAAGGGATGTTTTTTCATGTTTTATTTGGAGTGTGTGGAAGAAACTGTCAACAATCACAACTCAGAAAACGTCTTTGTGGTATTTTATTCAAGTGTTTGGCCCCATGAGAACATGAAGATCAGATATATGACAGTTTTTATACTTGCTAGTTAGAAGTCCCGGGTAGAAGGACTGACTTTTTTATCATAAACCATTAATATTTAAATTATATCAGTGAAAGCTTAGATTGAAATATCAAATACTTGATGAGATCATTTTTCGACAAAATTGCCCATCGACCCACCGTCAGCACGTTTTTTCTCACTTTGATATTTAGGGTTGTTTGAACAACAACATCTCAGGAGCTATTAAAGGTGAAGGCCTGAAGTTTTTACTGTTACTTCTCTTGATGTCATTGATTTAGAACAGGGGTGGGCAATCCTGGTCCTCGAGAGCCCCTATCCTGCATGTTTTAGATGTTTCCTTCTTCCAACACACCTGATTCAAATGATCAGCTCATCATCAAGCTCTGCAGAAGCCTGATAACCATCCTGATCATTTGAATCAGATGTGTTGGAAGAGGGAAACATGCAGGATAATGGTCCTCGAGGACCAGGATTGCCCACCCCTGATTTAGAATCTACAATATTAGACAAGTAGATCAGATAATCTCTGATTATGGGTGAGTTGAATTATGAAATTAAAAAAAAATATTTAAGCCGTCATGAAAACTCCTGTCTTTGAGCATATTAAATGGTAAATGGTCTGCACTTATATAGTGTCTGTTTCTACCTTAGTGGTACTCAAAGCACTTTACAATGCGTTTTGTATTCACCCATTCACACACCAGTGGTGACAGAGCTGCCATGCAAGGTGCTAGCCTGACACTGGGAGCAACTTGGGGTTCAGCGTCTTGCCCAAGGACACTTCAGCATGCAGAGGGGTCGGGGATCGAACTGTCAACCTTGTGATCAGTGGACAACCCGCTCTACCACCTGAGCTACAGCAGCCCAAAACAAATAATAATGCAGAAGTCAACTAGTGATATTTTCTTAACCATAAATAGCTGCATGTTACAATAGTACAAAATAAAACATACAGAATGTGTTTTAATATGAAATACTTGGTGTCAAAAATGAAAAGAAACTTTCATAACTGATTGAACAGGTTTGACAAGTTGTACGACAAAAACACAGATGTTGGTACATAGTCAAATTCAGGTAGAATATAACTAAGAAATTAGTATTTTTATTATGGACATATTTTTCATCTTCAATAGCTCCTGAGATATCATATCATCTAAACATAACATCAGATTTCAATGTACAAAAAAATGAAGTTGGTAGATGGGCAATTTAAATTTTTTTTAATTAAATTGCTGTATCACTCGCTGAGTTAAGATTTACCATGTGGGCACAAGCTGCCAGCAGCGGTCGTGAGTTCAAGTCCAGCTCAAGACCCTTTGCTGCATGTCATTCTCCTCTACCCCCCTTTCACCTTGTCTCTCTCTCTATCAATAGAACTGGGAAAAACTCCCCCAAAATTACTTAAATATGTCAGAAAGTGTTTGACATGTCAAGCAAAAATTCTACAAATGTCTTTTTAAATATCCATATTTTATGCTGGACAAATGTCAGGCAAATCATAGAAACTGATCTATAAATAGGTTCACTACTCCTTTAACATTGTGCGTTTAATGTTTCTTCCAGTTTTTCTGCCACAAACAAAATGCTGTTTTCATCAAGTGGGATTACAAGGAACGAACGATATGTATAATGACAAAAACAGGTTTTACACTTTACATTTGTGTAAAAAGCGAATGCTGAAGTTGGAAAAATAGAGTTGCAAATCTGACTTAAACCAGTGGCATTGATAGAACTTGTTAACTTTATTTGGGTAGACTTAATTGTCATCTAAAAATAGCCTCAAATTTCAATGTATGAAAAAATAAGTAAAGGTGCATGCTATAAAAATTCATGCAAATTCAAGATGGTCAACCAGATATTGTTCTAAATGCCAGTCATGATACCCTGTACAGGCAGAAATCCTTTTTGTCCTCTGACAAAGTTAAACCACCAGAGGTCAGCAGAGACAAGACTTTGATCAGTTGCTTTTTAACTAATGGATTGTCTGATATTGTGTGTACAGAGCTCAGTTACCAGCATGCGGTCACTTGACAGCTTCTGACCACAGAGCAGGAAGTCCTGGTAGCGGCTGTAAGGAACCAGAGGCTCCGGCAGCTGTCTGAGGTAGAGCTTCAGCAGCGACGCCACCGTGTGGACGTCTGTGCTACTGCAGGCAAAACACAGAAGCAGCTAACTTTTATCAGATGATGTGATGATAAAACAACACCGGGGAAAAGCAGAGGGACTATACCTGTCGAAGGACGGCCTCTCCCCTGAATCAAAAGCCTCCTGCAGCTCTTTGACCAGACTGGCCTGCCCTGGCTGACGAAACAAGCCCACCTCATGGAGGCCACATTCCCGGATGAAGTTCACACACTGTTCTACCACCAGAGGAACCAAACGCACCCCATAACGTCGCTCATACAGCACCGTCTCCTCCAGACGCTGGCCAAAGACCCCTACAGGAGGTAAACATTGGATGAGAGTCCTCTTAAACTCTAAGGTCAAACAGAAACAAGGTGACTGATGTCTTTTCACTTTCATTTCAGGTTTCATTTAACCACCTAACACTCACTGCTTCTGTTTTTTTAAATGGCATTGGCCCAGATTTAACAGCGCCTATTAAAAATATTCACCCTCCGCCCTTAGAGGTTTTCCCATTTCAATGCCTTTCAACGTTGAATTATTGTCAATATAATTTGGTGTTTTTGACAAGAATTTACAAAACAAGACTCTTTAAAGTCAAGCTGAAGTGAAATATTGTCATTTACTTAATAATCTAACTTAGAAAATAAGTGATTCCATAAGTATCCATGCCTTTCAAGTCAGTGTTTAGTAAATACATGTTGGGCTGCAATTACAGCACTGAGCCTGTGTGGATAGATCTCAGTCAACCTGAACATCTGGACACTGCAATTTAACCCAATTCATAAAACTGCTCAAACTCTGTCACAGAAATCATGAGTAAAAAGCCCTTTTCAAGTCCAGCCACTAAGCTGGATTGAGGTCTGGCCACTCCAGAACTGGAACTGGCTGTTTACTTTGGATCATTGTCTTGCAGGAAAACGTATCTCTCAAGTCACAGCTCTCTTGCAGACTGCATCAGGTTGTCCTCCAGGATTTCTCTGTACTTCGCTACATTCATTCCAGGGACTGATGCAGAGAAGCATCCTGACATGATGCTTCCACCACCATACTTCACATCATGATGCTGCCACCACCATGCTTCAGGGTAGGGATAGTGTGTTTGTGGTGATGTGCAGTGTTTGGTGTCTGCCAAACAGACTGGACCAAAAACCTAATTCCAGTTGACTTCAGAGTCTCCCACATGCCTTCTGGTGAACCTTAGTCAAGTTTCAATATGACAATATTTTTTCCACTTTTTTCTCTTTGCCACTCTCTCATAAAGCTTTGACTGGTGAAGCCAGCAGTTGTATATTGAACAGTCTCTCCCATCTCAGCTGCTGAAGCTTGTATCTCCTTCAGAGGAGTGGTGGCCTCCCTCATTAGAGGCGACACTTTCAAAGAATATTTTCATTTAAAAGCAAAAAGTTTAAACCATTATTAGTATTAGTATGACATAGCAACAGCAGCAGTTCCTTCCTTATAGCAAGTACCTTTTCTGCCATCTATAGGCAAACATACTTACTGAACCTTTGTGCTGAGCTCTATATTCACTGTAAGAGTTAAAACTCACAAAATACTTGAAAGATTTTAGCATTCCCACCCCCCCAACCTAAATAACAAAGTGAATGTTAGAGGGTCAGTAGAGTAGTGTGCATGTACCTGTGAAAGGGATCCAGACTCCCTTGTTAAGGCTCTTCAACCACTCGTCACCCTGACCGGCGCTGTTAGACAGGAAGAAATAGGAGCCTGGGCTGGCCAGCACGTCTCTGTTACCTGCAGATACACAACCATGGCTGCTTTTAAGGGTTTGTTCTTTTCAGGTTTAAGCAGTAACCTCCAGGGCTGAAAAATGAAGCCAACACACCAAACCTGAAGTTCCCCAAATGTCCACTTGAGGGCATAATTAAGGACATGATTGCTTTGATTAAAAGGTGGAAACCCTCAGATGTTTGCATGGCCTGCTTCATCTCCACTCTTGCTCCAGCTTTTTGCCTCTGTCAGGTTAATGCACATGTCTGTACTTTTAGAAAATGTATTTTCAGCCAACCTCCTCCTTAAATATTAATCCTGTATAAATGGTGCTTTAGGAAATTGACACTTTGACATGAGCTGTATCTCAACAAAGAAACTACAGTGGAAAACCTGATCAAATATACACATATTAACATTCTTTATCAGCCAAAATCAACACAGAGACATACAATACAACCCCTGGTATATCTCCCAAACCTCTGTAGAGGAAGAGCCTCAAGGAACCTTTTGGGGTTCCTCACTTTCGCCACTGTGGAAGAACCTTTTGAGTTCCAAATGTTCACAAAGGTTCTTCAGAAAACCATTTAGTGGAGTTTGGGATTCCATTTTGAAGCCATTATTATTATTGTTAGTAGTAGTAAGAGTAGTAGTAGTGGTAGTAGTAATATCTTAGTTTTTTGATCATGGTGTCAAAAGATTTATTTAAATAAAATGAAGTAACTTTTTTTACAATTAGGCAAATAGGGAACCTGGCATTACACTGTAAAAAAAATCCATCAAAAAAAGCCTGGCAGCAAGGGTGCAGTAAAAAAATAAACAACAAAACAGTACAATACTGTAAAAAATGTGAAAATGACAGCAAATATCTGTAAAATAATTTTATTTCATAGATTTAAATACAGTACAAGGTTGCAATTTCATGGTCACACACTGTAAAAAGAACAAACCACTATTTGTAAAAATATATTTTTGATGTGGATGTTATGTACAGTCCTGGTCTTTTTTTTACACAGCCAACGTATAAATTAATGTCTATAAAGTAAATAATGTGATTTAAAGTGAATTTCAATTGACTGTGTTACTAGGTGGGCTATGCGTTACTATCTCGTGGCCAGGCATTTTTTTTTTCATCCAACGTCACCAGAGGGGCTCCGTAAATATGCATTTTTTTTAAATATAAAAAAAATTGTAAATTATTGATATTTATCAGGATTTAAATGCAGCAGAGACTGTAGAATTTTACGGTCAAGTACTATAAAAGAACAAATCACCATTTTAAAAATACAGATTTTTCATTACAGTTAAAATGTAAATACATTTTTTCTATGATTTTTTTCTATAATTTTAGTTATTATCTGAAATTTAATAAAACTGAGAAATGTGTAAAATAACTGTAAATTGTTTAATCAATTGCAGTTAAAAATAGTTTTAAAATTTGCCCAAATACCTAGAACTAGTCTGTAAGACTTGCAGAAATATTTTCAGTCTTGTTCAAAAGAGCTCCATAATTTTAACCTCATATTCTGCATATTTTGTAAATAATAAGATTTTTAATGGTTTAATATTGGGCTAAAATAAAGAAATGTCACACTGTTTCTGTACACAGCTGATTATAATAAACGTGCATGTTGAAATATTGCAATGCACACAATTAATAAGGTTCCTTCAGCAGTCTGTCAGGAAAGCAAGGTTCTTTGAAGATCCCAAAAGTTCCTTGAGGCTCTGCTGATTCTCTCCATTTCCCATCATGCTCCACTGTCTGTCCTCCTCAAAGTCACATCAAACACACAAAGACATGCATGTATGAGGCATGTACACACACATAAACCCACACAGTCACCTCAGACACAAGCCCGAGGACCCTGACTCAGCATTTACCAGGCATCACTCAAGGGCGACGCACACAAACGCAGTACAAATGCAACAAAATGGCACACAGCAGGACTTCTGGAGGGATTAATAAGCAATATGCTGATGGTTTGTGCATGTTTGTCTCACCTTTGTGGCCTGTACTATCATGCTTCCAGGACTTGAAGCAACTGAGTCCCATGCTGCAGCACTCCTCGTCCCGTTGGAGGCGACTCTGCGAACGCTTTTTGCAGACTTGTGAAAGAATTTAAGCATTTGAGAGAGTAGAGGTTTGGAGTTTTCCTGTCTTCTCCTTCTTGTCTTGCTTCCCTGTCACCACCCAGTTTTGACTAGTAGAGTTTCTAGCATCCTGGTAGGCCATAAGGAGTCGTCCCTGGTGGAAAAAGCCTTCGAAAAGAGATGCTCTTGACAGGTTCTCTGATATTTCACCTTTTAGGATACGGAGATAGATTTGCAGCGATGACTTTGGGGGAGCTTAAGCCTTAAATTCTTAGTGAATATTGCTTTAAAGTTCTTTAAACTTTTGGTGGATATAGGAGAACTCTGTACATTAAACCTTAAAGAGAGTCTCCAGGTTTATCCAGTTTCCAGTGTGAAATCTGGTGCAAGTCCCATAAAGAAAATGTTGCCCTTAAAAGAGAAGTCTAGACGTTATCAAAAGGTTTCAGATGAAGATGAAACTTTAAACTGGCATGTCTGAGGAATAAAAAAACCAAAAGAGGAGCCAAAAGATGAATATAGCGGGCCTTTTTGGAGGTTTTCTGGTGGGTATTTAGCCTTCAATTTGGCCTTAACGAGCATAAAAGTGAATAAAAAACCTTGAAGTCACCTGTAGATGGTTTTCTAGCATTAAAAATAGGCCTGTATCTGATTTACATGTTAAAGAGAGGTGTCTTGTTGATGTGGAGTTTGAGATTTTAACCTCAAATGGTGCTGCAGAGATTTAATCTTTGGATAAAGTGTTATATTTTCAAGGCCTGATGGATAAATCTTGAATGAATTAAATTGTCATGGGTTTGATGGTTGGTTTAGGAGGCAGAGGACAGATTCTTGGCAAAACTGCCTTTAAAAGAAGTTCTTGTTGAATATGAGGTCACAAAAAGAGGAAAAATCCCAGGATGTTGCAGCCAGCTTTGCACAAAGACTCTTCTTCTCAGGTTTTTCTTAAGGTATTTTTATCCATTGGCTTCAGATGCAGATAGATTCAGTCCGTCAGTCACCTAAACAACATTGCCTTCCAATTAGCATTTCTACTGTTCTCCACAAGAACCTTCTCTCCAAAGCTGCTGCAAACACCGACATGCCGCTGGTTTCAGAACAGTTCCAGACAGAAAAGTGTGGAAAAAAATGACTGCAGTAACTAAACCTGCTCCTTCAGATCTGATGTGCTGGTTCCTCTTGCTGGAACATCAGCCCTCACTGCAAATCAAGCGTCCATGCAGAGAACATGAGACACCACAGTCTTCATTTGTGCACCTTTACCAACCATCTCCAGCAGCAGGAGTGAAACATTCGACTTTACTTCTTGTCTCTGGAGCATCTCATGTTGGCTGTTTCACCATCTGGGACACAGAATCAGAATTATTCCACCTTACTCTTCCTCTATATTTCTATTTTCATGTCATATTTTTGTTCAGCAGAGATTCAAGGAAGAAATCATGCGATGTTAGCGCTCCATCCTCCCTCGTCTTCCTCCCTATGTCCTCTGCTTTATGAGCTCTTTAACTGGACGTCCTGCTCCATTTTCCAAATCACATCTGCAAATGTGAACGTCCACGTCTTCGCCATCCCTCTTCTTCCTCCTTCACGCCGTCCCTTCCTGTCTGTTGTCCCTCTCTTTGTCCTTCTTCTGTCTCATTCCCACTATCCTCTCTCCCTCTTTATCTCCCTCCCTCCCTCTCTCTCTCTCTCTCTCTACATCCATTTCCCAGCAGTATGTTTGCCCCCAGTTGCCCCCCTCCCCATTTACCTCATCAATAACCATGCCGTGGGTGCGCGTCTGAAGGCTGTGCATTAGGAAAATTGGTTCTCTGCGACGCAGCGCCGTTTTACCAAAGTAATCACAGCTGATGGCGAGAGAGAGCGAGAGTCGGAGAAAGAGAAGGAGAGAGATGATCTGGCTCAAAATCTGCTGAAGTAAAGTATGGACTGCTGCAGCGACACACACACATAGAAACACACACACAGGAACACACGTATAGAAACACACTCTGTCACCATGATTCAAGTGGACATTAAAGCAGGAGTCAACTTTTGAACTCAGTTAAAGTATGAGGAACCTCTCTTTCACTACAGTCCAGTTCAATAAGCCTCGTCCGGCCTCAAGTACAACACAGAATACAGTTTATTGATCAAGGTTTGTTGTTAATCAATACAAACAATCAAATATTCACAGCTGTCACACCTATGGGTTAAAATATATGTCAAAGTATGTGGACAATTCACTGTAAAACTGCTGTTATACAGTTTTCCCTGTTTTGTTAAATCACTGATACTAATTACAAAACTGTAAATAATATACACATGAAAAATCAGTGTTTCTACTAATACCAACTTTTTCTGTTGCAATGTTTGACTGTAAAATTATCTTGTTTTACTGTATTTAAATCAGCAAGAATGATTATTATTTTACAGATACGTTTTGAAAAAAAATCTATAATAAGGACTAAAAACAATGAGAGCCACCACCTTGCCTGGAATAAGGAGACCGGGGCCCTTTCCTGGAGCCAGACCTGGGATGGGAGCTCACCAGAGAGCATATGATGGTCAAGCCTTGCCCCGTCAGGTACAGCCCGTAAAAAACAACATGTCACCCCAATGTCACCCAGTAGGCTGGACATTGAGGTTGGGTGCGATGCCAAGCAGGTGGACAGGAGCAACCACCAAGGCGTGCCAGCTCCTGGTGGCGTAGACTGGTTGCAGGGATGTGGAATGGTCACCTCAATGGCGGGAAAGGAACCTGAGCTGGTTTGCTAGGTGAAGGGATACCGACTAGATATAGTTGGGCTCACTTCCACACACAGTAAGGGTTCTGGAACCAAGGTCCTGGTGAGGCGTTGGACTCTCTCCTTTTCCAGGGTTGCCCAGGATGAGAGTTGTCGGCCAGGTGTGGGCATACTCACAAACTCTCCGGAGAACAAGAGGGTCTCCTTTCTTCTACTACGAGTTGCCAGGAGGAAAACTCCGACTGTTGTTTATGCTTCTGCACCGGACAGCAGCTCAGAATATCCGGCCTTCTTGGGGTCTTTGGGTGGTGTCCTGGAAAGGGTTCTGCCTGTGGACTCCACAGTCCTCCTGGTGACTTCCTGATCACGTGGGCAATACTGGAGAAACCTGGAGGGGGATGATTGGGAGGAAGTGCCTGCCTGATCTGAACCCGAGTGGTGTTCTCTTATTGGACTTCTGTGCGAGTCATTGATTGGTCAGAACAAATACCATGTTTGAGCATAAGGTAGCACATAAGTGTACCTGGTACCAGGGAACCTTCAGCCAAAGGTCAGTAATCGCAACTGACACAGAGCTGTGAACTGATCACCATCTGGTGATGAGCTGAATCTGATGGCGGGGAAGGCTACCGGACAAACCTGGTAAACCCAAATGTGTAGTGAGGCCTATGTCTGTGGGATTTTCAAGTCCCACCTCCGGAAGAGTTTCTCCTGCATCCCAGGGGAGGTTGGAGACACAGAATCTAAGTGGGTCATGTTCAAGGCCTCCATTACAGAAGCAGCTGTTAGGAGCTGTGGGTAGAGGGTTACTGGAGTCTGCTGTGGCTGCAACTTAAAAACCGTCAGGTAGCCGTCAGGCTGAAGAAGGAGGCCTTTCGGGACAGGTTGGGCCTGAAGCAGCAGACAGACAAATTCCACCATTGAACAGTGGACCAGCTCTTTGTCTTTGCAGACTTGCTGAGGGGGTCTTAGGGGTTCGACAAGTCAGTCCACATGTGTTTAATGAATGTGGAAAAGCTCCTGACTGTGTCCCTTGAGGGACCCCATAGGGGGTAAAGCAGGAGTATGGGGTATCATTTAGTCCTTTACCTCCAGAGTGGGAGCTGTGGGATTGTGTTTACTTTCCCAGCACAAAATCAAACATGTGTCCTGTTTATGCTGAACTAGACCAGGGCTGCCCCTTGTCTGCCGAGATCCTGTTTGTGGTGTTCATGGACAGGATCCATCCAGTTGAGGTTGGTTGGACATCTTTGTCAGATGCCTTCGAGTATGTCCGCCTGGCAGGAGACATCAGGGTCGACCCAGAACTCGCTGGAGGAATTACATATCTCATTTGGCCTGGGAAAGCCCTGGGATTCCCCAAGAGGAACTGGAAAGCATTTCTGGGGAGAGAAACGTCTGGAATTGCCTGCTTCACCTGATGCCTCAGCGACCCAAACCCGGATAAGTGAAGGAAATGGATGAATGTATATTAAGAGCTGAAAAATCAGATTTCTTTTTATTTTTTAATACATTTTGAACAGTTATTGTTATTTTCCCCAAAAAACATAAAATGTCACAGCTTTGAATCTCATTTTGTGAGAATCGGTAAACTACTGTCAGCATTTGACTGTATTTTTTCAGTAATTTATCACAGTGATGGCAAAAGAAAACCTGGGAGAGCAAAAAAAAGACTTGGGACAATAAAATATTGTCATGGTTCAAAGAAACTAGTGTTGATTTGACAAGACGTAATCGTCACCGCTTGTGTCACACTTTACAGGAAACATAAAAACTACAGGTGCCTTCGCGTCTGACTGATAGCCAGGAATCAGAACCACAACCCAACACATATTAAAGCTCTACTGTAAGTCTGCTGGTTTGTGTGTCTGATTGACTGAAGTCTAATCACAGCTGAGAGCTTTCACATCTGTCAATACAACCGGCAGCCGAGGGCACACTCTTCATTACAAAGTGCTGTGTGTGAATTTGTGCATGTGTGCTCTCCACTAAATGAAATTTGTCACTTCCTCTCCGCCTCACTTTGACTGCATGTTTAGAATGAATCACACACATGGGAATTCTGCAAACCAGGAGCCGAACTTCCTCCGTCTCCGTCAGGAAGAACCAATTTCACTGTTTGGATCTTCAGGAACAAAAAAAAAATACATCCGACAGCAGTAACTCCAGAGATCAAACACAAACAGGGCCATTTGATTCAGCAGATCAGTGGTTTCATACAGGAACCCAGCTGACGGGGAACGTTCCACAACATTGGATAGCATTACCTGCAAGTTCTAATAGTATTTTTTAAAGCAATTTTTTTAAAGAATGTAATGAGAATAAGTTCATTTCCAGTATAAAGTTAATATAATGTTTTAATGTCAACGTTCAGAGGATGTTGTCAGGAACACAGATTATGTTCTATGATGACAAATAAAGAAACCAACATTTAAAAAAAATGTTTTCCAGACATTATCGAGGATAACACAATGTTTTTTATACACAGTGTTTCAGAATGTTTTTTGTTGAGAGAACACACTACAAAACGTTCTCCGATAAAACAGTCTCACAATATTCACATCGCAGAACGTTCTCCTGTAGAACATTTCCTTTATGATAACAAAGGAAGGATGTTCTCAGTGCAACATTCAAAAATGGACCTCAGGCGACGGAGCGATCTTTACATGACGTTCCTGTGCTGCGATCTATTAATAAAGGTGGAACATTCTGACTGCAAAGCTCTGTGGGGACGTTGTTGAGGGAACACATTATAGAAGCTATAAACAATGTTCCCCAATGTTACAGCATAACAAAGCCGTTACCAAACATTTTTAGAACATCTGTCGGTGTTCTACCTTTAAGAGGAACATTCTGGGAACTAAATGAAAACTTCCTGCTAAAAATATTAGTGGGACCTTGTCGAACTTTCTCAGAACATTTTAAAACAACAAAACTTTAAGCAGGGAAGGAAAAAAAAGATAAAACACCAAAATATAAGAAATATGTTATAAACCTCAAGATCTACACTGTAAAAATTAATGACTTTTAGCAGTTTTAATAGTAATTTTGAAAACAGTTTACCTTTATTTTGCAAATTTCACCTATTACGTTAAACATGAATCATAAAAATTAGGCAAAAAATATAAAAACTAAATCTGTATTTTTACAAATGGTGATTTATTCTTTTGTGCTGGACTGTAAAATAATTAAATTTTATACTAACTGTTTGTTTGTGCTTTTTCAGTTTTTGAACAGTACCTTATTTCATCACTGTAAGTTATTTTTTCTGGGACCCACATTTTGCTGCCAGATTTTATTACTATTATTATTGTTGTTGTTGTTGTTGTTGTTACAGTGCATAGTCAAATAAAACTTTAACCTTCTGAGACCCAAACTTTTTTGGGCCCTGCATTTTTGATTTACCCTTGTTATTTGGGACTAGTAAAAACAAGCTTTGTCTTTGAATAATAAATAGTCTTAAGTAGTAGTAGTAATGTGAATAATAATAATAAGTAATAGCAGATGGAGACCATGCACTGCGTTTGCTGCCAGGTTCAGCACACAGCTCCTAGAGAGTCGCGGACTAGCATCACAATAGG
Organism: Dascyllus trimaculatus; assembly: GCA_024666655.1. Taxonomy (NCBI): domain Eukaryota; kingdom Metazoa; phylum Chordata; class Actinopteri; family Pomacentridae; genus Dascyllus; species Dascyllus trimaculatus. Next base: position 28,155,503 of record CM045459.1, on the reverse strand, counting down.
TGGAGTTTTCAGAAGTTCCAGGGTTAGCCTGAGGGGAGCCAAAATATGACGTCCCCGCATGAGGATGGAGGGTCTCAGGAGGTTAAATGAAATAACCGCTTTGTGAGAGGAGAGGACAACCTGTGCTCGCGATGGAGTCATGTTCTGGTTTCAGAATTTCAGCTATGTTCGCTGTTAAATGTGAGGATATTTTTAATTTTTATGTTTAGGAAGGAAATCCAAGCTTGCTGAGTGTGTGTCAGCGTGACCTATAGCAAATGTCACATTTAATGTCCTGCATCAAACTGCATTCAGGCATCTGTCTGTAAAAACAGGCTGCTTGTTGATGAGCTAATAGATCATAACATGAAACTGCTTATCAGCTGTACAGATATATTCAATTCAAGCATTCAGTTAGTTTCACTATCAACCTCCAGATCTTCATTTTGAAGACTTTAATTAAGACAACATGAAAAACAATCAACTCTTCGTCTTTATCCTCTTTGATTTCCAGACTGTTTGCTGCTTATTTGAAATTTATACACTGTAAAAAATTAAACTTTAAACTCTTTTTAACAGTTTTTAAAAAAAAATAATTTACTGTTATTTTACAGTTTTTTCCAGTTTTGTTCCATTACAGGTAATAACTCAAAATGTATTAATTTACTTGTCAGCTGTTACAAAACAAGCCACAACTGTAATGTTCACATCAAAAATCCAAATGTTGACACTTTCTTTTACATCTGACTGCAAGTTAACTTTCCTCATGTTAAAGCGTTGATCTACTCCTGAGTCACATTCTGATGCTGCTGATTAAACCTTGAACTTCGGAAAACATCTCGACATTTTTAGGATCTGTGAGGGATTTCATTCAGCCGTGTGTTTGGAGTTAATTTTAGCGTTGCAGTTAAATTTAGCTCTGTCGCATATTGTAATGCTAAAGATAGTTTGTCTGAGTGTTTCAGTGAAAGCACGACCTTTGAATGGAAACATTTTGCATTTTAAAGTCACGTTATGTTCCAGGCGACTGATTTTTCCTTTGGCTGCTCCCTGGTGTTATACTTAAAAAGTAATTAAGAGGACTGTTACCACCACTTACCTAAATGCGTATTTGTAAGGAAAAATGACTTATCTATCGATTCAGATCAATACTTTTAAGTTTCAAACACTCTTTTGATGGGGTGGGTTGGCATAACAGCATAAAAAATTTAATCAGCTTAAGATTTTGTGTGATTTAACCTCATATTTATAACCATCATACTTTATTTGTTTTTTCATTCATCTTTTATTTTCAACATGTAACTATCACATGTTTAAATATCAACAATAAAGCTAAAAACTACTGAGAAAAATGTGATTGAAGCAACTTAATTCATAAATGTTTGTCAACTTACAAATGTGTGTTCATCATTACAGTAATCAAATACATAACACTTAAAAATTCATTTTAAGTGACGTGGAAATCCTGGTTGAAAAACACAACTTAAAAACTTGTGTTTATTCCACCAAGTTGTATTGTTTTAAAAAAAGCACCTTTTGATTGTAGAGGAAAAGCAAATTTCTCTACATCCATGTAGTTTGTTGGTTATAGTAGTTGTTCTAACTATAAATAAACGATGCAAACTGCTGCTTTGAACCCAAACATTATTGCAAAATTTATATTAACAGATTGAAAATGCACTTTTAAAAAATTATGTTTGACAAACATCAGTGTTTTCAAGTTATGACAACTTCTAATGAAATCATATTCAACCAACAGACAACAGGGAGATCAGGGAATTAGCTTTTCCTCTGTCAAAGTTATTCAAAATTACAAGGCGGAGTTATGTGAAATTGTCCCGGTACATTAAGTTATTGGAGAAAACCAGAAATCCTGAACTCAAGGTGATGAAAAATGATGTTATTAAACCAATTTCATGAACTAACCTCCACACATCTAGTTTTAAACCAACTTATGCAAAGAGTTCAAATAATCCTCAATATTAAGTTGAGGTAACATCTTTATGTCAACTCAACCCATCAAAATAATGTTCGTAACTTAGGAGGTTTATCTAAAACAGTAAATCTGACTTTCATTTTGCAGCCATGCGTTAAATGAAGTGGTAGGAATAAGTTCCTTGAATTATTTTTTAAAATAAACTTGACTTAAGGTGATTAAACTAATGATGTCATTCAAGTCTCCATCCCTTAATACAATATTTAATAACAGTAAAAGTTATAGAAGAATGGTTGAGAGGAATTCAGAAAGGTTATTTCATGATATGTCAGAGTCAAAGATTGCGAAGAACAAACAGTGGGCCATGAATCGAGCCCTGAGGAACGTCACTGGTAATGTCTGCTGAGAATTATCTGCTTTCAAAGGACGGTGATAAAAGTAAAGGCTGACTGCAATTGTGGACCAAGATTTAACAAATCTGACCAAACCAGAGCAAATGGAATGTAAAACTTAAATTGCAGCACAATTATGTTGATTATGTTTAGCTCCTATTCTTGTTTTGGTCATTTAAATGCTGCAAAAACAAGCTGTGAAGACTTAAATTTGAATACACTTTGCAAGTAAATGCTAATTTACACATGTGGAAGTTACGGAGCAACAGTAGCTTCCTGACAAATGTAATTTGAATATTCTGTCACTGTTAGCTCTGCTTTTGGTCTCCACCAACCCTTAATAGAAATGAATGGCTCTTTAGTCACTAAACCCTCCACTGTGTTCAGCAGCTACAGCAGGTTTTTCAAGCCTTTTCATCAATATACACAATCAGTCCACGTTGTTGTATTGCTTTCAGTGTCAGTACAAAATTGCTTTAATTTATTATTGAAATCATAATGAACAATTTCCATTTAAACCAACAGTTTTACGTTGGATTAGTGGCCTTACATGCATGTAACAGGACTATTCTCCAGTTTGCTTCTGGCTGGAAAACACTGTTGCATGTATCTGCAATATCAAATATCACAAAAGAGGCAACATTCCCAGAAAACAGACGCATGTTTCATGTGTAGTTTAGTTCTCTCAGATAATCAAGCTAAAAAAAGGAAATGTGAAACCATGTTTTACAGCATTCTCATTTCAAGAAAGCTTAAAAATAAAGTTGTTGAGAGGAAATTGTGCATCTTGACACCACATTTTCACTGTACTGCTTGTTTTAAGAGTAAAAACAACATCACTGCAGCCGGTTTTGGTTTGGTAAGGTACCAGCAGTCTGTAATGACCCGAAACTGTGGGCAACTGTGGGAAGTTGTTGTGTAACATCATGTTGCATATAACATGTGGCTTTAACATGTATTTAGTGTCTGGTTTCATTCATAAATTCCATCACACAGGCTTGTGCATCATCCAGCATCGAAGGATCCAGATCAACACGATGTTTTCTGCTGCAGAATGAAAGAAGAGCCCTTGCAGGGGCAGGCCAAAGGTCGAGACAGGAGCTGGGTTCTCTTTTCACTGCAGCTGGCTGAGGGTTTTACTGCCCCGAAGTGCGCAGGAATGTCCACGGCTTGGTTTTCTGAAGGACATAATGTTTTATAGCCAACACGGACGCCGTATCAGCCTCTCCTTGTTTGGCAGCTATGCGGCGTGGCAGCATGTGTTTGCATTGCCCCTGCGGGGGGGTGGAGGGGGGGGGACCGGCATGAAGGAGCTGAAGAAGAGGACGGACAGTTATTCAGACAGATCTGCAGGACACCAAAGCAACCAAACCACAGTGAGAGGAGAAGCAGAAGACAGCACAGCTCCAGGAACAAAGACAGGTAAGCAGGAAAAATCCCTCTGAGCAGAAAACTGACCTGTAAGCAGGAATCTGTGGGAGACTGTGGATTTTAACAGCTGAAGGACAGATTTTTAAAGCAAAGTTGCAGGCAATCAATTAGGAACAAATTGACTGATCTCAAAAAATTATAAAACACACAAATTGAATTATTTCATGTCCCCAGCATGATTTTACTCCCCTCAAGGTGCAAAAAGTACACTGAAATCCAAACTAGTCAAATTCAACCCTTATATATTGAACACAGACAGATCAAGGCATTTTATCTGCTATTTTTCATTGACTAATGTTGATCATATTGTTTTGAAAGTTCTTTAATTAACTGCAAGTACAACATCCACATGTGCAACAGGTCATCAGGAACATTTGTGTTTCAACACTAGAACAGAACATGTTTCATCAGCTGCACTACATGGACCTGAGATGCTTTTTCACATGCAAGAAAAGCTGAGTTCAAGTCTTTGGATACGTTTTTGGTGCGAAATTTCATAATGAAACCCAAACAGATTTTACTTATGTTCTAAAAATGTTCTTAGAAAGTTATAACAATATTATAGTGATACGTTTTGTTTTAGTTCCCTTAATGTTCCTCTTAAATTCAGGATAACTGAAGACGTTCTAAACATGTTTGGTGATGACTTTGTTCTCAAAAGTCAATGTTCCACTGAGAACGTTCTATCTTTGTTATCATGAAACACTGTGGGAATGTTTTATAGATTCTATAACGTGTTCCCTCAACAACATCCCTGAAACGTCCTCTGAACATTGCAGCCAGAACGTTCCACCTTGGTTAATATATGACAGTGCAGGAACGTCTAAAGAATGTTTTGTCATTTGAGGTCTCGAAAACATCTTGAAAACGTTTTCTAAAGGTTGCATTGAGAACATCCTTCCTTTGTTATCATTGTGGAAAAAATCTTCAAGAAGAACGTTCGATAATGTGTTCCTTCAAAAAGGTAGAATGTTCTACCTTTAATATATCACATTACAGTAAAACGTCTGAAGCACTGATCGCATCTGGAAAACATTTTTTGAATGTTTGTTTGAGAACATTCCTCCTTTGTTATCACAGACCGTTTTAAAGAAGGATATTTGCTTATGTGGTCTCTCAACAACATCCCCCAAAACATTCACAGAACATTGCAGCCAGAATGTTCCACCTTTGTTAATATGTCACAGTACAGGAATGTTCTATTAAAATCATGTGTGACCTTGGTAACACCTGGAAAACATTTTATGAATGTTCTTCCTTTGTTATCACAGAACATTGCAAGAATGTTTTACAGAAGAACGTTATGTAATGTGTTCCCTCAACAACATCTTCAAAACATTGCAGGCAGAATGTTCCACCTTTGTTAATATGTCACACTACGGGAACGTTTTATTAAAATCATCTGAGGGAGAACTGGAAACATCCTCTGAATGTTGGCACTAAAACATTATATTAACTTTGTAGGAACATTACTGGAAATGAAAATATTCTTACAATTGTTTTTGAACAGTTGATAACAAAACTTCCTTTAAAAAACCCACTAGAACTTGTAACATCATCCAGTGTTGTGGAAACGTTCCCTGCCAGCTAGGATCTGTTTCACTAATGAGAATTAACAGATACTAATCGGTTTGTTTTTATGGGATCCAGTGTTGACATGTTTAACAGATGCTTTACTGTTGACAGCAGTGAATGAGATTTTGCTCCCAATGAGAAAAGACTGAATGCGGTTCTGGGTCTCAGTGTGAATGGACGTTCCACAGCAGCAGTATATGTAGAGGTCATACCGTTCTTTGTCTGTCAGAGCCGCTGTTGGATTTCACCTCAGAGTATTTTCAGCCACGGCGTGTTAAATGACAATTATAGGTCTGAATAATCCCTTTCAATTACAGCTATTAGTCACACATCTCAGCGAGCCAGAGTGAATTTGATCCCATTATATTTAAACTAGCAGAAGAATAGAGTGAAACTTTAAGCTGTTTTTTCTCAGATGAGGAAGAAAAGCTGCTCAGGTTGGATCGCTTTCATTTACTACTGCACTTCTTAATACTGTAAAACTAGTTGGCTCAGTGCAGTTAAAGTAACCCTTGAAAATAACCTGAATCAACTCTAAAAAATTATGTTGACTCAACACGAGTACATTAAGGTTGGACCAGTACAATCATCCAGTGCTGACAGAATATTGTCGTATTGAATCAGTTCATTGTGAAAGTAATTTAAATGTCAACGCGACAAAAATCAGTCCCCACAGAACACCATACTGAGGATTACTGACAAAAGTCTATTATCCAACAAAGACAAAGCACTCAAGTAAACTCACATGTTCTGAATACAGTGCCTATAAAAAGTATTCAACCCGCCTTTTTTAAGGAGGAGACTAGTGAGGGAGGCCACCAGGACACCTATGACTCCTCTGAAAGAGTTACAAGCTAGTGATCACCACCATGCATTGCGGTTGGTATTGGTGTTCGCCAAACATACTGTCTAGTCTGATGGACACAAGGCTCAATTCTAACCTCCTTCACTAGTCACGTTCTTATAACCTCTTCAGAGGAGTCATAGGTGTCTTGGTGGCCTCCCTCACTAGTCTCTTTTTGCATAGTCACTCAGTTTTGGAGATAGCCAGATTTAGGTCCCATCCACACGAAGCCAAAACGCTTATAGTTTCAAAAACGTTCTTCATAAAGACGAAGGTGTAAATATAGAACATAGCGGCGGCAAATACGAGTGGACGAGCTGGTAGGACTCTAGTCTGGACAGAGGATGAAGTGGAACTATTAGAAGTGCATACACAACATTATATGGTGGCATTGTTGTTGTCGTTTTCTGAGTTTGGCGTATTTATCAAAAGGTGGAGCCATGACGCAAGCGTGTCAGAAAAAGAAGGAGACAGGGTGTAACAACGGTGCTGCATAAACGGCGTTTTCAGATCTTTGCACTCTGGGACCTAGGTTCAGAAATGATCGCTTTCAGTCCCCCAAAACGCTTTGTGTGGATGATACGCAGGTTTGATGAACTATTTGTGCGTTTAGGCCTGGGCTCGTCTTCGTGTGGACGGGGCCTCACACAAGTGCCATATTCCTACCATTTCTTAATGATGGATTTAACTGGACTCCAAGAGATCTTCAGTAACTTGTACATTTTCTTGTATCCATCACTTGATTTATGCTTTTCAAGAACCTTGTCAGAGAATTGTTTGGAGTGTTGTTTAGTCTTTATGGTGTCGTTACATCCAGGAGTACTGATCCACCAGTGACTGGACCTTCCAGATACAGGTGTCTTTATACTACGATCACTGAGACACATTCACTGCCCTCAGATGATTTTCATTTAGCTAACTGTGTGACCTGTGTTGAATGATGTGAATACTTATACTTACCACTTATTTTACATTTAACATTACTTTGTAGAAATATGTTTTTACTTTGACACAAAAGTCTTTTTTTTGTAAATCATAGTATAAAAAAGCCTAATTAAATTGATCATGATTCATTGTTGAAAAGCAGTAAAAAGGGGAAAACGTCCAAGTTTTAAAGGTAGTTTCCAGCAAGTCTTCCAGTCAGCTGGGATGTATTTCTGCAGTCGTGTTAGTGCCTCGTCCTGACCATCAAGCTGTAAGCAGCGCGACACCCTCGACACTCCTGGCAGTGGCTGCTGAGTAGTGAGTGTTGGAGAAATCTTAAGTGAGTGACAAAGATCCTGCACGTTGTCAGCCAGAGTCGGTCGTCCTCACTGCAGATTTACAGTTGATCGGAGACAGCTGAGTCGGGCGGCACCGAGGCAAAGATCTATTTCCTGGCCAGGGAGAAGGAGACCCGTGCAGGGGAACGTCTGACACTCCTTCACATTGTTGGCTATAAAAAGCAAAACCTCTCGGTATGTCGTGAGCCGCTCAGCCACAAGGTGTAAATAGTTCAGTTTGCATCAGAACACGCAGGATAGAACATTCATGTGAACTTCAACATTTCCTTTCACAAAACAAAACATCTTTTAACTCCTCTCCCGCCTGAAAAATTGTCAGCAATTCAACAAATCAGCTGAAGACGGCCGTTTTGTTTGACTCGTGTTGCAAAGGTTAAAAACGCACAGCTATGCAGGAGGAGGAGGTGGCGAAAAGATGAATAAGAAATAACAGGGAAGGGAAAGAGAGACAGCACCCGCAGCGAATGGCATGTTTGCTATTTGTGGAAGAGGGACGGAGAGTTTCTGGTTGCATGAGGATACAGCAGAAGCATCGACAAGCGTGATGCACATGGCCCAGTGAATGCGATGAATCTACATGCCATCACATTCGCCACCACAAACTGTAAGACTGTGGACACACTGCTGTCGAAATGTAAATCACGCACGGAAAATCTGATATATTTCAATTGGAGTCCTGTTTATAAGATAATCCTGGTGATATTTTATATTCTTATTTCTGTCACACACTTTCAACAAATAATTAGGGTAAAATGTTTCCCCAACCATCACTCATTCTTCTCCTTTGTCGTCCAAAACTATTTAAAAACACGTGTTGTTCCTGAACATGGTCACACTGGTTTATTCTGAGCAAATCCCACACATGCTGTCCTGCTCAGCCTACTTCTGAAATAAAACTCTACCTTTGTGAAGTGTTTCTGAGGATGTGCGTTACTGTAAAAAGAATCTAAGAGTTTATTGTGTCTCTACAGATATTTCCTGTTTTGTTAAATTACACATGAGATCTCGTAAAATTACTGAAAATACATTGATTTGCATATTGGCCAAAAAATTCTGTATAAGGCCAAAACTATGTATGATGTAAAACACGGGCTGCACGGTGGTTAGCACCATCGCCTTACAGCTAGAAGATCCCCGGTTCGCGTCCCATGTAGGACGCCTGGGATCTTTCTGTGTGGAGTTTGCATGTTCTCCCTGTGCAGCGCGGGTTTTTATGGGTACTCCAGCTTCCTCTCACAGTCCAAAAACATGCTGAGGTTAATTGATTATTCTAAATTGTCCGTAGGTGTGAATGAGAGCAACCCTACAGAGGGTTAAGTAGTGTACAGACAATGAATGGATGGATGGACTGTAAAACACAATTTAATTGTATTTAAATAATCTATTTGCTGTTATTTTTGCAGTTGTTTTTGTTTTTCAGTCTTTGAACATTCCTTCATTTAACATGTCTGAACATATGGTCACATCAAAAATCTGTATTTTTTGTAAATGTTAATTTTTACCATAAAATTACACAACTTCTGACTTCATTTTAAGCAGCGTACAACATACTGGACAGATATCTGTTGTTATTTGAGCAAAAAATTATTAGGTAGTGAAGAATGGTCAAATTTTTTTTTTTACTGGTATTTTACTGAATTTCCCTGTTTTCTCAAATTACAGATAACAACTATTAAAATCACAAAAATGATTTACATGTTGACTGTAAAAAAAAATTTTAAAAAAAACAGACCCAAAATCTGAATGATGTGAGACACCAAAGAAAATGAGAAACTAAGCGCAACCACAAATGAGACGGAAAATGAGACAAAACACAACAAAAGCAGGACACAAAACAACAACATGTGAGACAAAACACTACAGGCAAGATACAAAGGAGAACTAAACACAACATGACACAACTGGGACAAATTAGACGCAAAATGAGACAAAACAACACAAGAGAGGTACAAAAGAAAAAAACATGACAAACACAAGGCACAACATGGAACAAAAGAGACTCAAGATGAAAACAAGTGAGACACAGAAGAGAATGAGACGTAACATGACAAAAATGAGACACAAAATAACAGAAAAAAAGTGAGACGAGACAAAACGAACGAGATATAAAAGAGAATGAGACACAACAGGACAAAGCGAGACACAAGATTTTAGAAATTAGACATAAAATGAGACAAAACAACACATGTGAGATACTAAAGGAAAGGAGACACTAAACATGAACCTAAATGAGGCATATTTGAAATGTTTTTGAACGTTACAGTGTTTTATATAGTTTTGTTTTACAGTGTTCTTCAGGATAGACTCTTTGACACACAGTGATATTTCAGGGATCACATCAACTCAATGAGCTTCACACGTTCCAGTCGACCTGCTCTACAAACCTAATTCCCCACAGCGACCATCATGGTTTCGTGTTATCTTCCCACCCTTCGGGAGTCGCCGGCTGCGCGGGGGGTCGTAACTCAGCCTTTTCCAAAACGCCTGGGAAATCCCTGGAAACGCCTGCGACAGGTCCGCAGGCTGCAGCAATGAAACACAAGCTGTGAAAACAGAGAGAGCAGATGGGTTTAAGGAGATCATGAGCAGGAAGGAGGGTTTGAATGCCAGGCGAAGCGAAGCAGCAGAAGGTTCCTGCAGACAAACGTCTCTCTGCAGTGGAACCTGTTTGGTCCTTTTACAAAGGATGAGAGGACAGCAGGAAGCAGAAAAAAAACAGAGGAAGAGTTTTTGACCTTTAGGAGAAGTTCTTCATTCAGGTGCAGCAGCAGATCTTGTAAGTCATGACACCCTCCACAACTATTTTTAGGACTACTTTATCTGCACAGGAGCAGAAGAGCAGGAGGCAACAGCACGGTGTGTCAGGTTATATGTAAGGAATGATAAAATGGCAATAAAAGTCAGTCCAAGCTGATGAATGAAGAATCTTAATAGTTACTGGAATGCTGCAGACATTTCAGTCCGTTACAGAGGATGAATTCCAAAGACTGGTAATATTTAGATTCTTTTAGCTAAAATTTCCTGAGATACCAAAAGAACTCTTTTACAGTTTCCATGCAGCTGCTAATGATTACATTCATACAGTTAGTATTGAACAGTTTTATCATGAGAAAATGCTTTATTACCATTACGCATAAAACTAGAACTGTCTACATTAGCATACATTATGCTTGTACAATAAAATGTCATACACTGTTAAAAATTAATGTTTTAAAAAGTTTTCTGTAATTTTTGTAAACAATATCCTGGTATTGTGCAGATTTTTCCTGCTTTGCTAAATAAAACAGAACACGTGTTATTTTAAATGTTTTTTCATGATGAAACAGGCCAAAACCTGAAATAATGTTCACATATGCAGAATTTTTATACAAATAAAATTGTTCTTTTACAGTGTTACACTACAAACTAAAATAAAATAAAACTTTCTGGTTTTAAATCAGCAAAGAAATCTTTATTTTACTAATTTTACTGTTATTCAAAACACGAATTAATCGTATATTAAGGACTTGAAAATAGTAAATATTTTTTAATTGTTATTTTACAGACATCCCTTTTATTTTTAATTACAAAGCAAATAATTTCCACATTATAAAACCCATATTTTTATAAACATAAATTTGTACTTTTACATTGTGACCATAAAATTGCAGATTTCTTCTTGTATTGTTTTTTAAATTAAATAATATCTAAAGCACTGAAAGAAAATTGTTATTTTGCGTGTTAAAAAAACAAGTCAAAAAGTCCATGTAAAAAAAAGTCTTCATTTCTAGAAATAATAATTTGTACTTTTACTGTGTGTGTGTGTGTGTGTGTGTGTGTGTGTGTATGTGTGAGCATATTAATATGCAGAATTTTAATTCTAAAAAAATATACCCTGCAACATCAGCTGATTCTGATTAACCATACAAAGCTGTGCAGAGTCTAAATCCTTGTTTTGATGTCGTTTTCTCCTTTGTGTCCAGTTTCCATCGAACCTCCACAGTCTGAAGAAGAAGCAGGCAGAGTTTGGCCTCCAGTGTTATGGGCAAGAAAGACGACTTCCAGGAGTCCTGGACAGGTGACTGTATTTATACTTTAGTTTTCACGTTTACAGCTTCTGAACGCAGGAAATGGAATATTCTGTGTTCTGGTAGACGGCGAGGAACCCCAGCCTGAGCCCAGGACGAGCTCAGAGACCGGAAGCTTCAAGCAGCAAACACAAAACTCCACTGAGGAAGCTTACAACTCGGTGAGTGGAAAGGGTTCCAGAGGGACGGTGTGCTTCTCAGCTATTTTCATTCATTCCTAAAGTTATTATTAGGGCCCGAAGCACTACAGTGCGTAGGACCCTATTGTTCCTCTAGTTTATTTTACTATTCATTCATTAAATTGATTAAAGTTATGGTTTGGGCTTCTTGCTTATTCGAATGAGGACAAAAAAGACACGGCACAAGGCACAGAACAACAAAAATGAGAAACAGCATGACCAAAACGACACAAAACAACACAAGAAGGAACAGAAATGTCAGTGAAATACAAAATAAAATGACCAAATGAGACACAAAACAAAAACCGGACGCAAATGGGACACAGCCGAAAAGTGAGGCAACATTACTTAAACATAACACACAATGGTGTCAACAAGACGCACAACGACAAAGGCAAGACACAAAAGACAAAAAGCTGAGGCAGCACAAGTGAGATAGAAAATAACAGAAAACAATGAGATCCAAATCAAACTAAACGACAGAAATGAGACCCAAAAGAAATGATGCAAATGAGACGGGAAACAACAAACGTAATACACAAAATGACAAAACAACACAAACAAAATACCAAAGAAGAAGCGACATAATGACAAAACAACAAAAACGGGACACAAACAACAAAATAATGAGACACAATGGGATCCAAACACGAAGCGACACCAACGAGACAAAACTGAGACACAACAAGACATAAAAATGTCCGTAAAGAAGCTGCCATGTTGTCGTTTGTCTGTTTGTCCGGCAGTCTGAGGACGCTCTGCTGGACTCTGCTCTTCCTGCTGCCGGCGGCGGCCATGTTGGAGAGAGTCAGAAGGGAGACAGCTGTGAGGATGATGAAGAAGGTCACCTGGTTTACAGCGTCGGCCTCCTGATGAAGCACCGATGTACGAGCTACACTTTTACAGTCTTTACCTGTAACTTTGCACATTTTCCTAGTGTTGTTACTTTTTTTATTTAGTAAAATCACAGAAAAAAGTATACAAATGGTGGTTAGCCCCGTCGCCTCACAGCTAGAAGATCCCTGGTTCGCGTCCCGGTTAGGACGCCTGGGATCTTTCTGTGTGGAGTTTGTATGTTCTCCCTGTGCATGCGTGGGTTCTCACCAGGTACTCCAGCTTCCTCCCACAGTCCAAAAACATGCTGAGGTTAACTGATGATTCTAAATTGTCTGTAGGTGTGAATAAGAGTGTGCTTGGTTGTCTGTCTCTATATGTAGCCCTGCGATAGACTGGAGACCTGTCCAGGGTGTCCCCTGCCTTCGCCTGAGTCAGCTGGGATAGACTCCAGCTGCCCCATGACCCTACAGAGGATTAAGTGGTGGATGGATGGATGGATGGATATATTTTTGCTGTCATTTAAAGTATATATTTATGCAACTACAGATAATATCTAGTACAAATTTTAATTTACATGTTTACTAAAAAACTATCTTGTTTTTGGGAGAACAATTATGTATACTAGGACTGAAAAGGGTTGTAGTTACTTTGCAGATTATCTAATGTTGAGTGAAAAAAGAAGCCAAAACTGTAAATAATGACCACATCAAAAGTCTCCATTTTTACCAATAATAATTTGGACTTTTATGATGTGTTAGTGTTTTACTGTATTTAATTCCAGTAAAACTATTTGACAGATATTTAAGGACCAAAAAATTGTAAAGATTTTTTGGGATGATATTTTATAGATTTTCCCAGTTTGTGTTAAATTACAGATAATATTTAGTAAAATCACATAAATGTATTAATTTACATGAAAACAAAAATCCAAACATATTTTTTTAGAAAATGGTGATTAGTTCTCCTACAAGTTCTGACCTTAGAATGACCCTGTTTTACTGTAACTGACACACTGACAGATGTATTTTCCAGATATTTTCTATTATTGGAAAGTACATTTTGTATATGAAGGATTGGAAACATTAAGTGATTTTTTAAAATTTTATTTTGCAGATTCTTCCTTTTTTGTTTAATTACAGATATCAAGTAAAATCACAGAAAAAAAACTGCATGTTGACTAAAAAATAAATTCTAAATAGGGAAGCAAAAACATCTTTAAGACAATAAGTCTGTGATACTGATTAAGCACAACAAGCCTCTGTAATCGTAGCACATATGGCAACCTAAATGGTACATTCAACCTTACAACAAAATTATTTTATAATTAAGATTTTTTTTTAAATTAAGATTTAAATGGCCTAAACGACCTTGTCTCCGTACGGGGACCTCCAGGGAGGAAAAAGTTAAGCTCACTGCTGTTTTTTAAACTCTTCTCTGAATAATAGAAAAAAATGAAATGCTTTAGTTTGGAAGCATCTTATTATCTCCTTCCTCTGTAAGAACAATGACACTGAACATAATTTGCTGACCACAATTACTTTTAAATGTGTTTTAAAAAACTAAACTAGGAAAGTAAGTTCTCTGCTGCTGTTGCTAATCAAGGATACAACATTCAGAACATTCTGGAACATCCTGATTGTGGTTTTCACCTAATTCTCCTGTTTTGGGTAAAATATCCTCTTCTGTTTTGCTCTTGCTCTAGGACAAACCTTTTAAAGACACTCAATGTCTTTCAACGAAGGTAATAAATGTCCGTCTGTCCTCCACAGATGAGGTGGTTTCCACACTGGGAGCAGGAGCTTTTGGAAAAGTGGTGGAGTGTATCGACAGACACAAGTAAGCATCCCTGTGACAGAACTCTCCAAGCATGTCCAGTTGTAGAACTCAGAACATCCAGGAACCAGTCTGTCTCCATGTCTGTGCAGCAGAGATGAGCGTGTAGCCGTGAAGATTGTGAGGAAGATCGAGTGTTTCCGTGAAGTTGCCAAGTCTGAGATTGCGGTCCTGGAGGAGATCAACAGCCTGGATGACGACAAAAGATTGTGAGTGTAGCTGCAGAATCTCCTCTGCTGAACCTGAGACCTGAGAAGGTTCAGTGAAGTTCTGACATTTTCAACAGAAAGTTCTCTTTTTGTTCCCAGAATGTTCTTCTTAAACGAAGGCTGATTAAATATGTTCTAATAATGTTTGGTGATAGCACTGTTAGACCGTTATGCCATGAAGTTCTCAAAACTGAATGTTGCACTGAGAACGTTCTTTCCTTGCTATCATGGAACATTGTGGGACTTTTTCTGGACTCTATACAGAACGTTTTGTGATCTGAGGTATTGATAACATCCTGGAAAAGTATTCTGAATGTTGCATTGAGAATGATTCTTACTTTGTTATCATTGCGGAAACATGAATGTTCTATAATGTGTTCCCTCTCAGAACACTGCAGCCAGAATGGTCCAGCTTTGTTAACATAAGGCAGTACAGGAACATCTGATGAAGAACATTCTGTCATCTGAGGCCTTAACATCTGGAAAAGTGCTGCATTGAGATTGTGCTTCCGTTGTTATTTTCGTGGAAACATCCAATAAAAGAATGTTCTATATCGTGTTTTTTCAACAACAAGAGAAAGATAGTAGTAGTAGTAGAATGTTCTATTACGTCATCGGAGGCCTCAAAAACATCTGGAAGACATTTCTCTGAATGTTTGTTGTGAGGATGCTTCGTAGAAAAACGTTCTAAAATGTGCTCCTTTAACAACATCTCAAAAACATCCTCAGAACATTGCAGTCAAGTGTTCCTTCTTTGTTATTATAACACATTACAGGAACGTTCGATAAAAATCATCTGAGGCCTCGATGACATCTGGAAAACAGTTTTGAATGTTGGTTGGAGGATGTTCCTCCGTTGTCATTCCAGAACATAATCTATGCTCCTGACAACATCCTCTGATTTAAAATATTAAGAACATTACTGGAAATGAAAACATTCTCAAAACATTCTTTGTATGTTTGATTAAAACATTTTCTTTGAATCATTACTAGACCTAGTAGGCACTGTCAGTCAATGTTGTGAGGGCGTTCCTGCCAGCTGCCAGTTAAGGATATCAGGGTTTCTGCCTTTACTTGGTACATGTTGAAGAGTTTCTGCCAGCAACATTATGCCACTTTAATTCTTGAGCTCTACGTCTCTTAAAAAATTCTCATAAAATTCCTTCCTTCTTCCTTCCTGCCAGCGCCTGTGTGAGGATGCTGGACTGGTTCGAGCACGAAGGTCACATCTGCATCGTGTTCGAGCTGCTCGGCCTCAACACCTTTGAGTTCCTCCGACAGAACAAGTTCCAGCCGTTCAGCGTTGAGCAGATCAGACACATGGCCTTCCAGATCTTCAGAGCCGTCTGCTGTGAGTCCAGGTTCTCCCAGATCTTTGACCTTTGACCTCCTGATGTTACCATCACACCTTGTTTCCTTTAATTCCCAGGATATTCTTCCTATAGACAAGGGAACTAAAGATGGTCTTCAAATGTCTGATGATGATACTGTGAGACCATCTCAGAGCTGAATGCTCCACTGAGAACATTCTTCCTTTGTTATCATGTGACACTGTGGAATTATGGGAATGATGTTATACATTTTATAATGTGTTCTCTCAACAACATCCCCAACACATTCTAAGAACATTGCAGCCAGAATGTTCCACCTTTGTTAATATGTCACAGTACAGGACCGTCTTCTGAAGGACCTTCCGTCATTGGAGGTCTCGCTAACATCTTGAAAAGGTTTTTTAATGTTGTATGGAGAACATCCTTCCTTTGTTATCATTGTGGAACCGTCTTACAGAAGAACGTTTGATAATGTGCTGTCTGAATAAAAAGACAAAATGTTCCTCCTTTATTATATTACATTACAGAAACGATAGAAAATGTTCTGTGTCCAAAAAAAGTTGTTAACAAAGGCCTCCATAACATCTAGGAAAATGTTTTTTGAATGTTGAAGGTTCTATAATGTGGGTCCCTCAACAACATCCTCAGAACATTTCAAGCAAAACGTTCTTCCTTATAAATATGGGTCAGCCCTATGTTTCCACAGCCCTATGTTCCCACATGTCTCACATTTCTAGGACCCCGTTTACACGAAGGGAAAACGCAGATATTTCCACGCGGTTCGTCACTGCACAGCAACCCCATGTTGGAGTAGTGGTGTTGAGCTCCAGAGAGTTTGGAAGCCTGCTCTCTCCTTCAAATTGCCAGCCGCGGGATTGAGTGGCGAACCCCTAACTACCAGGGTAGAAATGTGGGGACTGTGGGAACATAGGGCCTGAATTTGAAAAAAAAATCCTAGGAATGTGGGAACATAGGCATGCTCCCATAAAAACATCTTTTAAGAATCATCTGACTCTTCAGTAACAACTGGAAAACATTTCTGAATGTTGGTTTGCTATCACATAAAAATATTAAATAGAAAAACACTCCATAACGTGTTCCCCTAAACACCCCGAGAACACTGCAGGCAGAACGTTCCAACTTTGCTAGTATATAACATTACAGTTATGTTTTTTTAAAAAGTCATCTAAAACTTTGTCATCTAAGGCCTCGTTAACATCTGGAAAACATTTTTTGAATGTTGGTTTGAAGAACGTTCCTCCTTTGTCATCACGGAACATACTCAGTGTTCCTAACAACGTCCTCCTAAAGTTAACATGAAAACATTGTTTTAACTTTACAGGAACATTACTGGATGTAAAAATATTCGTGAAATGCTCTTTGAACATTTACTTAAAAATATTTTTTATTAGAACTTGTAGGTAATGTCATCCAGTGTTGGGTTAACATGTGCTTTTGTTGCTCTACAGTCCTGCATCGTAACAAACTGACCCACACAGACCTGAAGCCAGAAAACATCCTGTTTGTTTCATCAGACATTGACCTGGAGCTCAACAACGAGGCGGTAAAAGCACCTCCGAACAGACAACATTAAATAAAAGACGTTCTGCAGCCACATCGAGTGTTGAAGGATGTTGAACAGCGTGTGTTAATGTTTGTGTTAGAGGTGTACAGAGAGGAAGCTGAGGAGTCTGGATGTGAAGGTGGTGGATTTCGGCACCGCCACCTTCGACCACGAACACCACGAATCGCTGGTGTCGACGCGCCACTACCGAGCTCCAGAGGTCATACTGGGTAAAGCTTCATCACACACGCTCGCTTAAGTAGCAAACTGATGCATTTCAAGTTCGATAATCCACATCTTTATTGCTCGTGCTCAGATCTGGGCTGGAACCAGTCCTGTGACGTTTGGAGTCTGGGCTGTGTTCTCATGGAGTTTTACCTCGGACGGATACTCTTCGAGGTACGTGAACAACAACTGGTACATGCACGGACACACAAATAAACAGTACTGAGTTAATCAATCTCGCCTGTTGTTGTTTCAGACACATGATAGTAAAGAACATCTGGCCATGATGGAAAAAATTCTGGGACCGATCCCGCCACATCTGCTGAAACAAACCAGGTATTCACACGCACATGTACAGGTTCTAATCACTTTGCTTAGTTCCCAGACTGTTTTCCTTCAAGGTATGATACCTTAAAATGTTCTAAACAGAATGCTGCACTGAGAATGTTATTCCTTTTTTATTTTGAAGCATTGGGGGAATGTTTTATAGAATTCTATTATGTGTTCTCTCAACAACATCCCCAGAACTTCCTCATAACACTGCAGTCAGGATGTTCCACCTTTGCCAATATATTGCATGAGGGGAGCATCTTACAAAAAACTTTTGTCATCTGATGTATCGATAACATCCTGAAAACATTTTCCAAATGTTACAGCCTTCATTAGAACGTGTTCTATAATGTATTCCCTCAACAAAACGCTACATGGTCTACCTTTAAGATATTACGTCATAGGAGCAGAATGAAATGTATTATATAAAAAACATTGTTATCTGAGGCCTTGATAACATGGAAAACATATTTTTAAATGTTGGTTTTAGAACATTTTTATTTATAGAACATCGTGAGATTGTTTTATAGGCCAACGTTCTTTAATGTGTTCATCCCCAAAATATTCTCAGAACATTGCAGGCAGAGTGTTCCACCATTTTTATATATCACATTATAGGAGCGTCTCATAAAAATCATCTAAAGTCGATAATATCTGGAGAACATTTTTTGAATGTTGCTTTGAGAATGTTTCTTCTTTGCTAGCATGGAACATCATCTGTGTTCCTGACAACATCCTCCAAGCATTCTCTGAATGTTGCAGCTAAAAGTGGTTCACTTTGAACCTCATGGGGAACGTTGATTGAAATGATAAACATGGAATATTCAAGGATTATATATCTCTACAAAGGCAGACAGAATGCTGAAATCACTTTGAAACTATTTCCAGGTCCTGAAGTTCTCACCTTCCCTTCTCACTGTCAGCATTCTGAGTTCTGTGGGATCTTTTAGGAATGATTATTCTGCTTTCCAGCAGAACTGACTGGTCATTAGGGGGTGTTTTGACATGTGTTGATCCATTATGTGAAACACAACCTGCCCCAGAGGAAGTTTTTTAGTGAAAATGTCGACATAGCAGAGGATCCACCAGTACACCCCCACTGCCACTCTGCACCCCAGATGGGACTCGAACCCACAATCCCTGGCTTAGGAGGCCAGTGCCTTATCCATTAGGCCACTGGGGCTGCTGCAGTCAGAGGCCCTCTGCTGTGATCAAATGAGTGAATTCCTGCTGTTTGTGTTTGGGCATTTTTCCCGATTATGGTGATATTTCTACTCATCAGTTATCAATAAAAATATTAAAATTGCTACTTTGAGTCTGATGCCACGTCCTCTTTCTCTCTGTAGTCAATCTGTGGTCTAAAGCAAAGTCCTGCCTACAGATTTATCTGATTGCTTACACATCACAAGTAACAGCCAATCCACACTGAAATCTGTTGTTTACAAAGAGAGACAGAGGAGCACATGAGCAGACTTAAGCAGCTCTGGTCAATTAGCTTGCTGACTTGTTGGTGTCAGTGCAGCTGAAACTTATGTGCTAACAATGCTAGGCTAAGGGTATTTACTGTTCCTCGTCACCTGTTGCTATCGCTATCTGTAGTACCATAACATCTTTCTAAAGTCAGGTTACTTCAATAATCTTGTTATAACTGACAGACAAGTCTTTCTGGCAGAGACACAACTTGGAAAAACTGAACAAAAGGCAAAGCTATCATCATAAATCAGGACATTAGCTACTTTAATAGTGTCTAAGGCTGTGGTAATGACCTTGGATGACAATAAAATAGAACACTAAAAGAATAAGAAAACAGAGAACAACAGACAGAACTGCAGGAGACAAACTGAGTGATCGATTTCTCTGTAAACAGGAGAGCGCTGTAGTGTAACGTGACTCTGATGTCATCACTCCAATTTCTATCGATCATATTAATTTATAATAATCATTGTTAATAATATTACAGTAATCCCTCGTCTATCGCAGGGGTTAGGTTCCAGAACCTCCCTGCAATTGACAAAATCCTCGAAGTAGCGACCTTATATTTATTTTATTATTTATATATATTTATATTTATATATATAAGACTTTATAAACCCTTCCCACGCTGTTATTAACCTTTCCCCCAACACTCTTAGAAACACTGGCTTCCATCACCGCCAATCAATCAGCGACCGACTAGCTCAAGAGGAAGCGGCTGTAGCTGCGTTTTCCATACGTAGGGTCGACTCGTCTGCTGTACGCTATGTATTTTATATACAATGTAAAAATCCGCATTACAGTGAGACCACAAAACGTGAACCGCAATATGGTGAGAGACTACTGTAATTAATGACATGTTTTTGCTATCACATACTGTTAATATATACCATTCAACATATATCGATTCCAAATATTAGTTGTCAACCATTCTTGATTACTAATAATCAATATCAACCCTGAAACATAAATAAATAAATAAATAACCTACATATCGGTAGACTCCTAGTTAGGTCCTCAGTATAAGTTAACATGGTGATGTACCTGGTAAGAAGTCAAACTCAGAGTTGAACCTGAAGTTACCTCGATAACCTCAAATCCTTCCTCACGGTTCAGGCCTCTGGTAGGGAGTAAGTGATGAATAAAATCTGTTTCCGTCTGACCTACGACTAACTACAAGCTTTGTCCGTGTACGTTGTGCAGGAAGCAGCATTATGTGCAGAATGAGCGTCTGAACTGGGACGAACAGAGCTTCTCTAACGATCACATCAGGAAACACTGTCAGCCGCTGAAGGTAGACGCCGCTCACATCGGCCAATCTGCTGCAGCATAGAAACATAAAAACAGTGGCAGCAAAAAGTCAAAGTAACTGTCTGTTGGTCTTTCAGCAGTACATGCAGAGGAGGAACGAGGAGGAGCGGCAGCTGTTCGACCTGCTTGGCTGCATGTTGGAGTACGACGTCTACAGACGGATCACGCTGGAGGAGGCGCTGTGGCACCCGTTCTTCAGCCCGATGAGGACGCCGAAGCAGCAGCGCAGCTAGAACATCCGGATTGTATTTTCAACTCTACACTTGACAAGATCTTTTTTTGGCAAACTATATATGATGATAGCACTGGTTTTGGAACACACCCTCACTCACTGGACATCTACCTCAGGCTGTAATTTAAGTTTGGTGATTACACAAAGATTTAATTCTGAGTTAGTTTCTTAGTTTTATGTTCACTCAGACAGTTTCAGAGAGCATTCCTGTACATTTGAAGTCATGTTATGGACGTCACATCGAGATCCGACAGTCAGCATGTTAAATGAATGTAATTAATTCTTGATTGTGAATAAATGTGTTATATTTTGGTGTGCTCTATTTCTGTTATATACAATGAAGTATAACCATCTTCAGACTGAACCACAGCTCAGTTACCAAATATCCAGCCACAGCTTCACTCACATCCATCAGCTGAATTCTACATGTAATCAGCCTTTAAAAATGAACTCGACAATTTCTGAAGGAAATTTTAAGTGTGCCAATGCAGCTTTGATACGTCCTGCTATAATTATACATAGGGTATAATTTATATAAATACATTTTATTTTGAAAAGCCAGCATGTGTCAAGAACCATGATCAGTACATTTTAATATCTTTGAGCTTTTACTTTGAAAGTGTAGTCCAGTATCAATCAGCCAATCAGCTGTGAGTCACTGGTTGCTTGCAGTGAGCAGAGCAGACAGGCAGACTAAGGATTAGACCCTCAGACAAACGGTCACAGCTCAAAAACTGTAAGTCGGATCGGAAAAATTATTTCACCATGTGAAGAACAATCTTGTTTTGAACAAGCTGATGTATTTTGATGTACATATAGTGTATATTACAGATTTGGAGGCAGGTTAAAGACAGGCTGCATTTCTGATTTTCACCAAGAATTTTCACATGGTCAACACACTGCACTCTGAGGTGATTTATGAGAAAACCTGAAGTCCTACAGCAGTGAGACTCACACTGGGTTGCAGAGAACAATTATATGTTTAAAATGTTCACGTAGATGAGAAATTGTGAGAGGGAGACAAGGTTAACTACACTTTAGAAAAAATATTTCATCAAAATGTTGAGTGATGTCACCCTCTAGCTGAAGATGAAAGCCGAAAATTCAGGATTTTAAAATAATTCACAAAACCTAAACTGTGACTGCGTAAGAACCATAAAAGATATCATAACACGGATTTACAGTAACAGCATTCAAAGCCCTGTGGCCCGTTGAAACGTAGAATTAAGTTTCTACTGTAAAATTTGCCAGAGCTACACGGTTCCAAAGATGGCAGGGTTTTGGCACTTGTCTGGAAGACTTCCCATTTAACCTTTTTTATTTTTAACGTAGTTATTGACGAATTTCATTTTTAAAAAATGATAACAAATTATGTAGCACACCATTCCAGATTGAGCTGTGTGTTTTGATATCTAATCTATGAAGGTTTTCTCAAAGCTAGTTAGGTGTCAAAAATCGTGTCAGAAAAATCACTAAGAATAAGCCCAATAACCACAAGTGTGCTTCAGTGCTTATGCACTGGCACGCTTGATAACAAGATCAAAAGTGTCACATCATCTCTGTTACAGCTGGCCTGGATCAACACACTAACTGCAAGAGAAACGCAGTCAAATGAGATTATTATTGACATCACAAACTAAGCTGCTTAAATATTGAGGTTATGCCTGTAGTGGTGCTTATGGTCCGATTTTACCAGAGAAAGGATATTTTAGAGAATAAAACTCCACAAAAATGATATGATGTGTAATACATTATTAGACTGCAACCATGCAGCATTAGTACTTCTGGAGAAAAAGCTAACTAATGTAATGCAGCACCTGACAGCTTACAGTATTATAAATTATGGGACTCAACCAACCTAATGTCAATATAATAAACTATAGCATTATTATTAATGGAGATTAACCTGACTGCTTTAGAAAAAGGTTTAAACCTACAAAAATATACATGAAAATGGATTGTCTATGAGGAACCCCTCTGGGCTGGCTTAGTTTTTATTTTATGTGGACTGTTTTGTGTATTTTTTGTTTGTTCGTTTTGTTTTTGTCTTTTAAATAAATGTAAAGTATATTAAAATATATCTTTTTAAAAATCCTCACTGTGACCATTGTGGGGTTCTGAAGGTTCTACACTCTGTTAGAGCTGCTCTTCTTCAGTCCAGTCTGAGAACACTGTTGGGTTATAGACCGATCTGTAAACAGTGGTGTAAAAAGTCTGAAGCATTTTGATCTTTCTTTAGGAAAGTAAATGATTCTGCAGTTCTTCTCAAACCCCTGAGCCTCAGGAACCAGAGCTGACAGTGCATTCATGTACATCGAGACACTCTAGGAAGTTCTAATGAGATCACTGCCTTATTTTGGATTTTCTCCAAGGATCACAGCTTTTGACTTCAGATTTGTCTCCTGTGTAACTGAGCAGAACAACATGGAACAGAGGCTATGAGACAGACTGGAACCCATGACGTTAAATGTCTTGGTCCACTTTGTTTTATCCTGATTTACTACATCTACGTAATTCTCTTAGACAGCAGGCGAGTCGGTTGCTTATCTGGACGGATGATATTGCTCATGGAATATTTTATACCTGGATAACTCCTCAGTCATGGAAACTTCCTCGGCTGCTTGAATCTGGATAATTACGATCCTCTTTACGTGTCAGTGGACTGTATCAACAACTCAGTATACGTGGTCCGTACGGTTAAATAGCTCACATTTACTACATGGAGCCATATCAGCCTCAAACACAGCTAATTTAACTCTGATTTTATCATCATGTCTTCTATCACACTGGTTGATTTACTAACTAAATGTTCCTGTGGTGCTCACTCATTATCAGAACAACATATTATTTAAGTCAAACCTTTGTTGCTTTGTCGTTTTTGTTCCAGCTGGCAGGGAACGTTGCCTACAAAGTTCGAATCATTTTTTAAGGAAATGTTTTAATCAAATGTTCAAAGAATGTTTTAATAATAATGTTCCTATAAAGTTAATATAACGTTTTAATGTCAACATTCAGATGATGTCCCGTGATGGCAAAGGAGGAATGTTCTCAAACCAACAGTCAAAAGATATCTTCCAGATGTTATCCATGCTTCAGATGATGTTTTTTGAACAGAATATTTTATAATGGTCTGTACAGTTTTATAATAAAGGCAGAATGCTTTGCCTTTTTGTTGAGGGAACATACCACGAA
The DNA here is from genome assembly GCA_024666655.1 of Dascyllus trimaculatus. Taxonomy (NCBI): domain Eukaryota; kingdom Metazoa; phylum Chordata; class Actinopteri; family Pomacentridae; genus Dascyllus; species Dascyllus trimaculatus. Next base: position 28,131,280 of record CM045459.1, on the reverse strand, counting down.
ACGTTCCTCCAGAACCGTTTCCACAATGAGAACAAAGTGAAGATATTCTCAGTGCAACGTTAAAAAAAAAAACATTTTCAAGATGTTATCGAGGCCACAGAAGACAGAACGTTCTTTATAAGATGTGTCTGTACTTTGATGTATTAACAGAGGTGGAACATTCCACCATGAGAACAGAGAAAGGATGTTCTGAATGCAACTATGCAACTTTCACAAAAATGTTCACATTGCTGAGGGAGCACATTATAGAATCTATAAAATGTTCCCACGATGTTCCATGATAAGAAAGGAGGAACATTCTCAGTGCAACATTCAGTTCTGAGAGCATTAGGGCAGTGGTTCTCAACTGGTGGGTCAGGACCCAAAAGTGGGTCGCCAAGACATTATTAGAGAGTCGCAGAAGCATGCCTCCCCCCCCAAAAAAAAGTAGTGGTATAAAGTCTTTTATTTTGAAGGACGTGTCTCTTATGACACCGTTTGCTTTCAATAGCAGGATATTTAGTGGTGGTGACACCAGTAGTTGCCCAGTATTAACCTCTAGATTTGGTTCTGCCAGCTTATTGGAGAAATGTATGCTAAAACGTCCCAAAAATATACGAAAATCTGCTCAGAATCTGTCGAAATGGGCCAAAATATGCCCCAAACTTGGCAAAAGCATCCAGATATACAAAAATTAGGAAAAAAATAAGCCAATATTTTCCTAAGTTGTATCAAAATGTGTTGAGACTGCACCCAAATAAACCTTAATTTGTTAACAGGAACAGCAAACTTCAAAAATCTGGGTCGCGGTTATTAATAGAAACATAGTGGGTCCTGAGGCTGAACCAGTTGAGAACTACTGTGTTAGGGCATAACGCTCAAACAACGTTATCACCAGACATTTGTAGAACATCTTCAGTTGTCCGACCTTTAATCAGAACAGTCTGGAACCACACAAACATTCCTGCTGCAAATATCAGAAGGACTTTAAAGAACTTTGGGGCAGTGGTGGTCTAGTGGCTTGTGAAGTGTACTTGTAACCGGTGGGTTGCCGGTTCGCGTCTCCGGACTGGGAAGAGGCTGAGTCACTGCAACTGTGGGCCCCTGACCAAGGCCCTTAACTGCTCCCAGGGTGCCTCCACAGCAGCCCGCTGCTACTAGCATGGATGGGTCAAATGCAGAGAATGAATTTGCCCGAAGGGACTAATAACAGTATAGGTTATAGATTAACTTACTCAGAACTGAGAAAATTCTAGCTGGGCTCCCATTCATCGTAAAAGTTTTTATTTTTCACTTAGCCAATAGTTTCTTTCATTGTTGAAAAAAAAATGATGCAGACAAAACAACAACAACAAAAAACTAACACTTGTGTCAGCTGTCCACTCTAGCTCTGGTCCAGTCAAATCACTGGATCCAAAAATGCCGACTTTGACTACTGAGCTGTTTTTGTAATTACAGTTTTTACCAGAAATGTCAACAAATAAAACACTACACTGAAAGAAGAGAATTGTTGGAACAACTTCAATGAACTGCTTCACTTGGTAACATACAGCTGAATTAATCCAAATTAAGTTAACAAGTTATATTAATGCTGCTGGTTTCAGTTAGATGAACCTGAATCATTTGAACCTTTTTCATTTCGTTGTAAGGAAAGTCAGCTTTTCCAACTCAATATTTGCGTTACTCAAAATGCAAAACGTGATTTTGCTGTTTTTGGCTGTTGGATGTAAAACACTAAAGGGACAGCAAACCTGGTTTTCACACCTTCACTGCAATTAGAACACAAGTTTAAAAGGATGAAGGGTAAATTCAAGCTGGTAGAATCTCTTTACAGACGTAAAGAAAATGTGTTTTAGGTTCAGTTAAACTTTTCCTTCACTGCATCCCAGTTTCATAACAGGCTTCCCATCTGACTTTCCTGTGGGGTTTTTTTTTCTGGGCTGCACTCAGCCAATGTTCTCTGCAGGTCTCATGGGATTTCAGATTGCAGAAAGTGTGCACAGAGGTCTCAAGAAGTCCGAGCGGACCATCGTAGAAGCCCTGTGGACTCGTGGGGAACACATGTTCAACTCTAAGACTGGACCATTGAACTGGCCTCTGCTGCCACTGACCTCCGACCCCTCGGCTTTACACTGGAACAAATCTGTAATTCATACCGAAGCACTGCAACTTTCAGGAGTTTATTTGGTGTTTACTCCCTGTTTCACTGGGATTTAAAGCCCTGCACCTTCATAGAAACAACACAACCATGAATAGAAGTAGAGAGAACTCAGGAACCCATTCTGTGTGGCATGACTTAGTTATGATGCCATGAATCACAACTGACAGTTGGCATGAAGTGTTGTAGGTAAGTTAAGCTGAACTGGGAGTTTGTTTAAAACCAGTTCGACTGATTGATGGTAATGAAAAAGGACAAATCTCAGTCCATTCAACTTCTCAAAGCAATGCTCCTGAAAGAGTTGTTGCTATAATGACGCATTTTGCATATGCTTTTGTAATGTTTCTGTACTTTCTGTCACAAGCCGGTCGTAGCAGACAGCGGCACAGCATGAACCTCAGAGCTGGCAGTCAGCAGTGAAGGATTGTTGGTATCTCCTCCAGAAACGCAGGCCTGAGACTGCACAGGTGGCTGTGGGTCGCATCTTTCTGCAGCCCCCGGTGGTCCCGCAGCCAACAACCTGCCCTTTATGCAGGAAAACATGGCCGCCAACTGCAGCCGCACCTCCCTCTGCCAGAAGGCGTAGACCAGAGGGTTGATCAGGGAGTTGGACAAACCCAGCAGCCACAGGTGGTTCTCCAGCAGGTATTTCAGCTCACAGCTCTTACACAGAATATGCACAATGCAGACCACAAAGAAGGGGCTCCAGAGGAAGAAGAAGCAGCCCACCAGCAGCGCCACCGTCCTCAGGGCTTTGACGTGGCTCCAGTAGCAGCTCCACAGGTGATGCTGGTGCTGGCAGTGGTGGTGCTGGTTGGACGTCCTAGAACTGGCCTGCCGAACTCTGCAGATCTGCTTCTCGTGGCTGCAGGCGATCTTGAGGATGTCCAGGTAGATGTAGATGAACAAACAGAGCACGGGGAAGAAGCACGAGCTGAACAACACGATGATGCCCACTTTGTCGATGACGGAGAAGAAGGCGCAGAAGCCGTCGTAGCTCCCGTCGGCCTGCAGCTGCCGAACCATGACTGAGGAGGAGAGAACACGGTTATTTCACGTACGACGCTGTTCAGTTTCAACACTCTCTTATTCATACAGCACCAAACCACAACAAAAGGCATCTCAAAGCTTTTTACATGTCGTTTTCACAGAACCAGTGGATACTACACTGTGAAAAAAATACATGTTAGATCTAAGAAATGGTGGAACATTGGCAAAAATTACAAACATGGTCAAAATAACAGCAAACATCTGGACAGGACTGGCATGTTTAGCTGATCTGAATACGGTAAAACAGTACCATTTTATGTCAACATGAAAAATAGGTATTACAGATACTGTTCTTTTATCATGCATGAGCATAAAATTGCACTTTTTTTTACTGTATTTTTTTTAATTTACAGATATTTGCTGTTGTTTATTAGGATATATTAGGAAATAAATTATATACAGATACTAGAAAAGCACTCAAAGAGCTCAGACCTCCGCCAAGCAGCTCATTTCACCCCATATTGGGATTTACACCCAAAAATATTAGTTCCAGGATTATTTTTTATACATTATTAGATTCCTTGACCCAGAAAACAAACCCTTAGCATCTGGATTCACATTGATATCATCATTAGTTCAATAGTTATTCACCAGAATCTCTTTCTGGGTAATGGTGGTTTCTTCTGGGTCCAGCTCCATAGCTGTTGTTTCTACAACAGAACTGTTGGCATCCTCCTGATCCAGCAGAGTCTCAGCTACATGTTGGTGTTGGCTGCTTGTCTGGATCTTCATCTGGTACCTTACAGTGATGACCATTCCACAGGCCCTCTAGTTTTTCCTGTTCTGGATCGTAGAATCCGGAATTTTGCCCGTATCCAGATCAAGTTTTGATACGTTGTAGAAATTAGTGGGAACACATCCTGTATTTTTTACCGAGCAGCCTGGACATTTTTCGTGGATTTCCATGCACATATGCATGAACAATGTCCTATCTCCCAATGCTAAAGAATCCTGCAAAAAAGTCCTGGATCCAGACGGTGATCCGGATCACGAAGATCTAATCCTCTCTTCCTTTTCCCATTATCCACCTTTTTCTGAACATTTCATCAAAATCTGTTAATAAATTTTCATGTAAAGTTGCTAACAGACAGACAGACAGACACCGGCAAAAACATTAAAGCATAGAAAGGTGTACTTTCACAGCCAGAGATTGTAAAAAATAATTATTTATAAAAAAGATTTTAGATGTAGACATTATTTACAGTCTTGTCCTGTCTTTTTAATGTTAACATGTAAAATAAAGACTTTTATGTAGAATTTTACTAGATATTACCTGCAATATAACAAAACAGGGAAAATCTGTAGAGTAATACTTTTAATGGGTTTTGACGGCTAATCCACCGATCATGAGTCTCACCTGGTGAAAATCCCTCAGCGAAGGAGCTGAAATGTGATATGAACGTAGCTCAAACCAATGGTCTTAATGCTCCTTATGAAATAGACGTGCTAACAAACTAATATCAGCATTTAAGATTTGTTTTCCAATGGAGCAGCGCATAACAGATGAGTAGTTCAAGGACTGTGGAAAAATTGAGAACCTGACAGTTCTGTCTGTTTTGACAGTGTTTTGCTCTTCTAAGTGAAGTTTGTGGTGATTTTCTTAAACACATACCATGTGTTTCAACTCTGAGGCAGGTTTTGGGGGCTATTGAGGGCAAATTTAACATTTGTAAGACTCACCTGGTGAAAACCCCACAGCGAGGGAGGTGATCCACAGAGCCAGCAGGAACCCGGCTACAGTTCCCCTCCCAGACAGCAGGGAGTAGCGCAGCGGCATCTTGATGGCAGCATAGCGGTCAAGTGAGATCAGGAACATGGACAAGATGGACGCCGCGCAGGGCGACATCACAAAGGCCATGCGAACCAAACATTTGGTCTTTTCCTGAGCGGCTGGCGTGGCGTTGGCAAGGAGGTTGGCGGCAACGTAGCTGCGCCGGTTGTGGGTGGCATTGCTGTTGAAGTCCTCGGTGGCGAGGCCGGTGATGGCGACGCCAACCAGAGCGTCTGCCAGGGCCAAGTTGAGGACAAAGCACCAGCTCTGGCTGCTCTTCTTGAGCAGGAGTTTGAGCAAAGCAGCCGCCACCAGCAGGTTGGTGGAGATGATGAGGCAGGAGGCGATGCTCAGGATCAGCCCCATCACCAGAGGCCTCACCTCCGTCTGGTTGGCCAGATGGTTGGAGTTGATGCTGCCGATGGAAGGCTCAGTGTTCGATTGTCCAGTCAAATGTGACATGCTCAAGATAAAAACTGACAATAAATGAATAGATCTAAAAGTCAAATTCCCAACGCCAGTGTAGAGCAGAGCTGGACTGACATCGTTGTGATCAGAGTCAGAGTTTCATCAGCAGAAGTCATTCTCCAACACAACACAACACCACACGTGTCCCTGTTAGCAAAAAATCATACTCAAAAACAAACCACACTGTAAAAATTGAACATTACTCAATATTTTCTGAGTGTTAAAGAGTTGTTTTACAGATTTTCCTGTTTTGTCAAATGACAAAAATAATTTTTGAAAAAAAAACTTATGTTCTGTAAAGGATCTCGACACAAAACATGGAGATTTTAGCAAATAATTCTATATTTTTCCAATATGATGTACAAAATGTCATATTATACAGAATTTTATGAAAATTAAATGCCCCTGAATTCTATTTTTTTTCTTTTAACGGCTATTTAATTATTTTTGTATTTTTAAGAAAAGAAAATATTGTTAAGCCTAAAACATGTAAGAAAAGATTTTTGGTGACAATTTGACAGTTATTTAAAAAGCTATAGTAAAAATAACAAAGTTATTAGTCAGATGATTAGATGTATTTTCAAATATAATGTGAAAATTATGTCATATTTTGCAGAATTTTATCACATTAAATGCCCCCAAGTTCTTGTTTTGTTTTTGTTTGTTTTTTTTACAGATTTTTAAAATATTCTCTAAACACCTATAAAAGAAAAAATATTGTTAGGCGTAAAAAAAAACATGTAAGAAAATAGTTTTTAATGACTATTTGAAAGTTATTAACAAAGTTATGGAAAAACAAAATTATTACCAAAGTTATTACCAGATAATTATATGTATTTTCTAATATTATGTAAAACTGATGTCATATTTTGAAGAATTTTACCACATTAAATGCCCGTTAATTCTTGTTTTGTTTTGTTTTTTTACAGATATTTAAAACATTCTCTAAATATCTTTTAAAAATATATATATATATATATATATATATATATAGTTAGAGCTAAACCATGTAAGAGTTTAGTTTTATTGACTATTTGAAAGTTATTAACAGCATAATTCATTTAACATTTGGTAAAATATGACAGATTAAAAGCTGGACACAGATTGTGTGAAATTAAATCTTAAATATCTCTGGATGTGTTCCAGAAGTTGAATGTGTGGCTGAAATTAGATGTTCCAAGTGTTTAATGAAAGCAAAATAAAGAGTCTTATCATCCAGCGTCCTGTTATGTCAGTCCAGCGATGCAGTAATGTTTCCACACCGACTGACTCCAAGTTTTCAGAAAGTTGCTGTGTTCCCAAAGCGTCCGTTTGGTTTCATCAGTGTCCATCAGAGTCCCAGAACAAATGAAAGGACAGAAACTGTGGCAGCGTTATCAGCAGCTCTAATCTCCTCCCCTCAGAGTCCAGCAGCAGAAAACACAGACGTGTCCTGCTGACGCTGGCTCTGCTTCATATGAAGGTTCTGCATTATAATCTGTAAGGGCAGTATTTGTTTTAAAACTACAGCTGTTTGGGGTTGAATGCATAACAGGATCTGAGATGTACACTGTCAAAATAAAACTGAAAATCTGGCAGCAAGAGGGCCACTAAACATATGTTTAAATAGACTGTAAAACTGTATTTATTATCTGTAATTTAACAAAACATCAAAAACCTGTGAAATGACAGGTCATTTGCTTTGTTTTTTTACCATTTCTCAAATAACAGTAATTATCTGTTCTCATTCTCTAACAGATAAAACATTTCGAGGACAAAAACATTACTACATTTGATGCAATTTGTACCTATTTTTTACTGTCAGCTTCTGAATCATAACTTTTTTTTTGCAGTTTTACCAAATATTACCTGCACTTTACCAAAACAGGGAAAATCTATAAAATAGTCAAACAGTTCAAAATTATTTTCCTTTTTTAATCCCTAATATACGTGATTTTTCTTTCAATTAACGGCAAATATTTGTAAAATAATTATATTTTTTACTGATTTAAATAAGTTGAAAAATAGTGCATTTTCTTTGTTTACTGTTATTTTACAGATTTTCACTATTTTGTTAAAATGCAAATAATGTCGTGTAAATAACAAAATCTATCAATAAATAGTTGCTATTATTTGAAAGAAACATATCTATATATATATTAGGGACTTAAACATGGTAAATATTTTTTTTCCAGATGCTATTTTAAAGATTTTCCTTGTTTTGCTAAATTACACGTAGTAAATAGTAAAATCAAAGAAGAAGAGTATAAATTTTCAAGGTGACTGCTAAAAACAGGCTAAAATTGTAAATAATATCTACCTTAATTTGCACATTTTTTACAGTATTAAAAACTCAGAATTACAGTAAAATATATATACATTATTTTTTTTTCTTACATATGACAGATGTTACTCATCAAAACTGTGCATAATATCCACATTTTAAAATCTGTATTATTACAAGTTGTAATTGGTTCTTTTACGGCATTTGACCACAAAATTAGACATTTTTTAAAAAGTAAATCTTAAAACTTTAAAACTGAAAAAAATATCATTAACTTACAGATATTTTCCATTGTTTTTACAAGTTTTATAGTTTTTGAACATGGTAGTTTTTCACTGTTTTTAATTTTTGTGTTGTTTTATTTTGGGGGTTTTTTGGCACCGTTGCTGCAAGATTTATTTTTACAGTGCATCCAGGAAGAAAAATGAGTTCCACTGATAAAACTTAAGTCCAGTATTGATGGTTAAAGATAAAAGTCATGGCCATTTTTAAACTGTCTCCATATTTCTATGTCTTTAATTCATCAATCCAGTTGAATCATCTTAAAAAGTGGTCAGGTTTGGTCCATATAGGAGACAGGAAGACATGTTGCATTACTATAACATTATCCTATCAACATGTACATCCAAGAAAACTGTGTTCTGTAAGCTGCAGCTTATATCAGGGTCCAGTAGTCTTTTATAAGGTACTAATTAAACTCTTGGTCATGTTTATCATAAGCAGGGATGGTGTTTTATTAAAGCCAGCTGCAGGTTTAAGGTTCCATTCAGTGATGTAAAACACCAGCAGCTGACTGGACTTTAGTTAAACTCTAACCCTGCTGGCTGGATGTCCTATTTTGGCCCCAGGAGGGACATCTGGCACGATGGGACCATTTTCCACTAGAATTCACACACAAATAGATCCGACTAATGACGCTTTCTCTGTGCACTTCACTGCAAACGTTATCAGGCATCGCAGCAGCCTCAGCAGCGATAAAGAAAAATACAGAATGCTGTTATCTGAGAAATTCTTCCAAACAAAATAAAGCTCACTGGTTACTGATTAACAGTCTGTTTACTAATTACACTGTGGGTTTTATGTGTTGGAGAGAATACTGTGCAGTCACATTAGATGTTAGGGTGCATTTTACTTTTACTCTTACAGGTAAAATAGAATGATTTGCTGAGATACATGTTGCACTAAATGAGCAAAATTAGCTGCTGAGACAAAAACTTTATTTATGACAACCTGGTCATTGGTAATCGGCACATATCATTAAAGACTCACAGGGTAATATAACTAATAACTAGGAACCTGGATCGACTTTTAAATATCACATTTCCAAACTGGTGATAAAATTACAACAAAAATGTTCTTTTACAGGAAAACATCTTGTTTCTCTCTACCTGGTCAAAAAGCAATTATTGAGGCAGCTTTTCTATCCGTCTTGGATTACGGTGACATTTTATTCATGCATGCATCAGCCCTCAGGCTCTCTTCAATCTTCCCTGGTTAGCGGATCATGAGACTATTTAGACTCCATCTATCTGGTTGAGAACCAGTGACAAGAAGAACCTAAATAAACTGATGAAGAAGTCCGACTCTGTGCTGCACCGGAGCTCCTGGAGTTGGTCGTTTCCTTTGTTGACAAGTCAGTGTCTTGCTAAAAAACTTCTACTGACTCACAGGTCTCTTGCAGACTGCATCAGGTTGTCCTCCAGGATTTCACTATGCTGCACTTATTTTACCCTCTACCTTTACAAGTCTTCCATGGTCTGCTGCCTAGAAGCATCCCCAGATCATGATGATGCCACCACCATGCTTCACATCATGATGTTGCCACCACCATGTTTCACATGATGGTGCCGCCACTATGCTTCATATCATGATGCTATCACCACCACGCTTCACATCATGTTGCTGCCGCCACCATGCTTCATTTTAAGATTCTATCACCGCCGTGCTTCCCATCATGATGCTGCCACCACCATGCTTCACATCATGTTGCTGCCGCCACCATGCTTTACATTCTGATAGTGCCGCCACTATGCTTTACATCATGAGTGTTTTTTTCTCAAAATCTTGAATAATTGCATTGCCTTATTTTTACCACCTCAGCTCCAGTGTGCTTCAGTAAAACCTCACAAAGCTGCAAACTTTTATCTCTGTCCTGAGCTACTGTGACAACAAAACTTCCCTTGTGGATGAATAAAGTCTGTCTAAGTCTAAGTCTAAGTCTAAACAGAACAAGTGAGGCTGAATATGAGCTCTGCAAAACTAGATTTGTCAGTAAATCGTTAACATTGAGCAGATGTTGCTGGAAACTGTGCAACAAAGGAGAACTCTGACTGCTCTGTGATTTGACATCTTCTCCTTTAGTCGTATGAAACCTTCACAGCATCGATTTAGCTGGTTCAGAATCGAGTCCACAGCAACCTGAGAGCAAACATCCTCTTTTTATCTCCTCTCACGCCTCCCGACAAACCGAAATACCTCCAGCAGACGCACAATGTAGGCATGTTATTCACCCCTGCTAGACCTTTCAGGACCTTTCAAAACAAAGTGTGGGTCAGCAGTTATTGAGCCCAGCAGCACCCAGGAAGCCCGGATTGTGTTTACACCGCTGCCGGCTGCTCTGAGGGATTCTCCACCCGGGTCTGGGGTTGGATTCGAAGGAGTTTTTATACCCAAAGGAAGGATTTTTCCAGTTTTGGAGGATCAGTGTGGACAGGACTGTTAAGGTGAAGATGATGATGTTTTCAGGGTGAGATGAAGGATTTGGCTGCTTCACATCACCGTGGCCTTCAGTAGGCTCTCAGTTCTGTTTGGTGACGAGAACTGGAAAGACGAGAGGAAAATCCCTAAACCTGCCTAACGTTTATGTCATGGTGTAGCATGTCTAAGCTAAATATCGAGTAACACTGCTCATCTAAAAGTGGTTCTGGAATTACTGACTGGATAAAGTATCTCAAACTCATGGTCTGTAAAGAACAAACGTTTCAGAATACGTATATATGGAAAACTTAACTAACAATTTAACTTTACACAATTTCCTGGTTTTGTTAAACGACAGATAGTAACTAGTAGTGTCATGAAAAGTCAAGAAAAAAGGATAAATTTACATGTTTATCATAAAAAAACAGTCCAAAACTGTAAATGACGCCTACATGAAATACTCTTACAGTATTTTTACAGATGATAATTCATTCTTTTACAATGTGACAGTACAATTACACTGTTCAACCTGTATTTAAATCAGCTAAAATAGATATTAAGGATGAAAACATAGTAAATCATAATTTAACTTTAAAAGATGACTATAAAAGAATTGACTGTAAGTAATTTCCACATCAAAAATCTGAAGTTTTACAAATACTAATAATAATAATATGTTTTACTGTTTTTAAATCAGCAAAGAAACAACATAATTTTACATTTGCTGTTATTTGAAAGAAACATTATGTATATATGTATATATATGGACATTATTATGTAAATATGTATGGATGATAACTTTTTTGTTTTGCAAATTTTCCCTATATCATTAAATTGACGAAAGAAAATCCTTTACATGTTGACTGTGTAAACAACAACAACAATAAAAGAACAAACTTTTTTTTAAAAAATAGTATACAAGTAGAATTTTCAAAAAACACTTGACTGTAAAATAACACGTTGTTTTTACTGTATTTTACAGATTAGTGTTAACTGTTATTTTACAGATTTCAATATCTAGTACAATCACAGAAAATAATTTAAATGTTAACTGTACAAAACAAACAAACAAAACAGCTTTTGAATGTATTCCTAAGAAAAAAAACTTAAAATTTTACATTTTATTCATGTTTTGTAATATTACAGCTAACAACTAGTAGCAACACATAAAAAGTATTCATTTAATTAATTTACCATCTAAAAACAGGCCAAAACTGTCAATGTCCACATCAAAAATCTGAATTTTACAATATTTGACTAAACTTTAATCTTTACTGTATTGAAATCATCTATAAATGTCATTATTTTACATTAATGCCTTTTTTCTGGTACCTTGCTGCCAGATTTTCACAGATTTTTACAGAATTGAACATTTCTGTCAGATTTTTGTGGACAGCTACAGACTCCACTAAAACATAGAGTGCTTTTAATATGTCCACTCTGAATTTGCAGACAGTGAAACTCGTTGTGTGTTTCCAGGTTAACGATGTCTCTAAAGCGGCGGCTGCTCTCCATGTTGCTGTGTTGTGTTTACTGCGTGGCTTCACTCTTCTGCCTCCATCCGAACCGAAACAACTGCTTCTCTGTCGGAGCTCGGTGAGTGTGAACAAGAAGGAAACACAGCAGAGGGCAGGCCGGTTCACTGTCAGAAGGTCTCCTCTTCTTCTTTTTCCTCATGCTGACTTTTGCTGCACTTTAATGTAGAAGTCTGAATGTGATTCTTTTCCTGTTTTCAACCTGGTCTGTTAATGCTGCTGCCTGTGCACTTGGTTGGACTCAATTACTTCAAGATTACATCACAAAATAATTAAAACTGTTAAATAAAAAATGTAAGTGAGGGTGTCATTTGTTGTAATAATAGTTCTAGCTCAGAGATTCTGAGTTGGATTCCCTGTTTTGGAGGGAAGTTTAAGGCTATTAAAGAAGAAATGTAGAATCTCTGAGTTATTAACAACAGAAATACAACCTAATTAGATATTTAGTCCAGATGTTGTATCTGACAGGTGCAAGGTTTTATTTTCAGTATTGTTTCAGTGTTTTAAGGCTTCATAACAAACAGACATTAGAGAAATTTCAAAAGAATGAGGACGGAGGATGCAACAAAAGGTTAAAGTCACTGTAACAAAACTAAAAACAAGCATTTTAACTGTGATGTTTTGGACAGTTTTTATCCCACCAAATTCTAAATTACAGATAATAAGTAAAATAAAAAATAATAAAAGTATTAATTTACATGTTACACATTAAAAATTATAGGTTAAAACTGAAAATAATGTCCACATCAAAACTAAACTGTACTTTTACAAATGGTTCATTCGTCCTTTAACAACATTTGGTGGTAAATTACAATAGTTTTTTTGCATTTACTGCTGAAAGATTGTTATTTGCTGTTATTTAAAAAAAAAATGTATGACTGAAAAATAGTGAATATTCTTTGAAACTGTTATTTTGCAGATTTTGTCACTTTAACTGTATTTAAATCCCCTAAAAATAGTTTTTAACAGATATTTACTGTTATTTTTTCACAGATATTAGACGTTTTCAACGTTGTATTATTCCATTGTTTTTAATGTAATTTAGAGGTTTTTTCTGTTTTACTGTATTTCAATCCCTGAAAAATATTATTATTCTACAAATATTTGCTGTTATTTGAAAGAAAAATTATTATTAATTATTATTATTAAATTATTATTTCTCATTAAAGCTTGAAAATTATTGAATATTATTTTAACTGTTGGTTTTACAGATTTTCTCTGTTTTACTTTATTTAAATACCCCCAAAGTAGTTAGTTTGTTCACAGATATTTACTGTTAATTTCACAGATTTTACAGGTTTCAAACATTATACTTTTTCTTTTTAGATGTATTTTACAGATTTTTTTTTCAGTTTTACAGGTTTTAAAAAATTATTTAAGTTATTTACCAGTTATTTGCTGATATTTGAAAGAGAAATTATGTTTATTAAGAAAAATGACATTTTTACTGTTATTTTACAGATTTCCTGTTTTCCTGTATGTATCAGTTACAGATGGTTGTTATTTTACTGATATTTGCTGTTAATTTCACAGTTTTTATCATTTTTAAACGTCGTACTGTTCCATTGTATTTTAATGTATTTCATAGATTTTTACTGTCATAGTGTATTTAAATCAGTTAAAGATCTTTATTATTTTACAGATATCTGCTGTTATTTGTTCAGTTTTGATAGATTTTAAAGGTTATGGTACTCCATTACGTTTGTTATGTAACTTACAAATTTCTCTTTTTTCCAATATTTAAATCACCTAAAAAATATCACTACTTTACCGATATTTACTGTTGTTTTTTCACAGTTTTTAAACATGGTATTATTCCATCACATTTTAAATTGAATGTTAATTTTAACTTTCTCTGTTTTAGTATATTTAATATCACCTAAAAAATATTGTTATTTTACAGATACTTGCTGATCAGATTTTCCTCTGGAGAACATGAGAGTTTCTTTAATTAGTGTCCAAGGACTGTTTCTCTCCGTTAATCCATATTTTCACCTCTGCTCTCCTCCTCTTCTTTTAGGAATCTGGCGTCAGTGTTCCAACAGATTTATCAGCGTGTGATTCGGCTGCTGCGCACAACACTGTGATTCCACCTGGTGTCCAACATGGCCGCCACGACCGCCAATGAAAGGAAGAAGAACCAGAGGAGGAGGAAGGGTCCGCTCTTAGACTGTGGAGTTTCCATCCACACTGCAGCTGCTCTCTGACCAGATGTTTAAGAGAAGAGCGCCTGAAAAGATCTATTTTTCTACTGATGACTGCTGACATTTTGGATATTTTGCTGTGTGAGATGTGAGTGAGGTGGACCGTCCTCTTTTCAATGCGTTTTGATATATTCATGACGAGAAGCAAGAAGTTGCCGACTGAAATTCCAGTGTGAGTATCGCTGCAAGCCCACAGCCTCTTTCCTCTGACAAATATCCCGCTAGAATGTTTTTATTCCGCCAAAGCTCTGCAGAGTTCTACCAGTGTTTTAAGCAAGAATTTCCCTTTTAGTTCCCAGAATGTTCCTTCTTAAAGGCCGGATAAGTAAAGATGTTCTAAAAATGGTTGGTGATAACATTGTTAGACCATCTAGCTGAGAACTGAGAACGTTCTTCCTTTCATTTCATTTAACATTGTGGAAACGTTTTATGTGTTCCCTCAACCACTTCCCCAAAACATCCTCAGAATATTGCTGTTCTACCTTTGTTAATATATCACAGTACAGGAACGTTCAGTCATCTGAGGTCCTGATAGCATCTTGAAGACGTTTTTTGAATGCTGTTTTGAGAACATGTTTTCTTTGTTGTCGTTGTGGAAATGTCTTCTAGAAGAACACTGCTGTGCTCATTAAACAAAAAGGCAAAATGTTCTTCTTTAAAGATGTTCTAAAAAATAAGATTTTGGACCGCTACACTCTAACATCCTAAAAACTGAATGTTACACTGAGAACGTTCCTCCTTTGCTATCATGTAACACTGTTGAACATTGTGGGAACATTTTATAGATTCTATAACTTGGTCACTCAACCACATTTTCAAAGTGTCCTTAGAACATAGCAGCCAACGTTCTCAAAACCGAATGCTGCGCTGAGAACGTTCAGTTTTGGCTGCAATGTTCTGAGGATCTACGGCAAATTCTATAAAATGTTCCCACAATCTTCAACAATGTCCGTGACAACAAAGCAGGAGCGTTATCAGTGCAACTTTCAGTTCTGAGAATGTTGGCTGCAAAGTTCTAAGGATGCTGTAGAGATTTCACTGAGAGAACACATTATAGAATCTATATAAAACATTCCCACAATGTTACATGTCAACAAAAATGGAACGTTCTCAGTGCAACATTAGTTCTGAGAACATTAGGGTGTAATGGTCCAACATCACCAAGCATTTTTAGGAGCATCTTTAGTTATCCGACTTTATCTATAAAAGGTTCCCACAGTGTAACATGATAACAAAGGAGGAACGTTCTCAAAGCAACATTAGTTTTGAGAACGTTTGGGCTTAAAGGTCTAACAATGCCATCACCAAACGTTATTAGAACATCTTTAATTAACCTGTCTTCAAAAAGAACATGCTGGAAACTCAAAGAAAACTTGCTGCTGAAAATATTAGTAGACCTTTGCAGAAATTTCTCAGAATGATTCTGTAACCAAAAAAAAAAGCTTTTAATCTGAATTTAAACTTGCCTCTCCAGGTCGCGGTAGCAGCAGGATGTTCAGGACGTTCCTCCCCGGTTCCTCCTGGAGGATCGCGAGGCGTTCCCAGGCCAGATGAGACATAAACTCCCCCCAGAGAGTCCAGCTGAGGCATCCTAAACAGAACCACCTCAGCTTTCCATATGAAGCGACTCTGCACCGAGTTCACAATGAAGAGCACCTAAAGCAAAAGCTATGACTGGTTTTTCATGCAGATATGAAACCAATGAAATGAAGCTGTAGGAAGGATAGTGTTTGGGATCTTGTTCTAGTGAAGCTTTCTAGTGAAATAGTTGATCACGCATATTATTTCAGATGGAATGTTTGAGGTGAATGAATGGGTTTACATTTTCTGTGCAGCCTGAAGAGACGTCTTACTTGTTGTGGTGGACAACTTTACCTTTTTGCACTTTTCTATGAAATGATTGAACATGTAACCCCCTCTGGAGGATTAACTACTCCACAATAAAACTCTAGTAAAACCACATCAGCTTACCTACAACTGCATCAGTCTGGTTGTTTATTTGTATGGTCTCATTAATACTTAAAGGCAAAGCAGACCAACATTTTAGAATCACTACAATAGCAGTTTACCGAATCAGTTAGGCTCATCTCCACGAATAATAAAACTGTATTGTCTTAACCTTAATATTTAAATTATGTTGTTTAATCTCCATAATATAACACTGGACTATCTTAGCCTTAATAATGAAATTAGAAAGCCCAGCCTACTTAAAAATTAAAATTATTAATGATAAATTAGGTAATAATATTGTAGTCTTAGCCTTGATATTTAAATTACGTTATTTAATCTCCATAATTAATAATACTGTAGTCAATCACCATTTTTAATAATAGTGTCTTAGCCTTAAATATTGAAATGATTTAAGCTCTATAATTTTTTAAGGATTTATTTTTGGCGTTTTAGCCTTTATTGAAGAGGACTGGACAGTGGACAGAATTGCAAACAGGAGAATGAATGGGGAAGAACATGCAGTAAAAAGCCGAGGTCGGACTCAAACCCAGCACAGCTGCTACGCCTCTGCACATGGGTCACTCGACATTAGTAGGCTATCGGGGGGCCTTAATCTCAGTAACTGGTAACACTGTGCACTCTTAGCCTTAATTTTTGATCTACATACTAAATAGTACTGTTGTATATCAGCCTTAATATTTAAATTATGTTGTTTAATCTCCTTAATTAATAATACTGTAGAGTCTTAGCCTTTATACTTAAATTAGTTAATCACCTTAATTAGTAATACTATAGGGTCTTAGTCGTTTTACTAAAATTAGTTAATCACCATAATTAATAACACTGTGTGAGACTTAATATTTATTATAGCCAGGTAAAGTTGTTATTTCTATATTTTTTGTAAGGTTTAATTTTTAATTTTTAAATGACTCAACATTAATAACACTGTAGTGTCTTAACCTCAAGATTTAAATTTAAGTTCATCAGTAATGACTAATTTTGAAAAAGTCTGTGGTTATGTAAGCAATATTTTACTTAGTCACACTGCAGTTTTTAAAGCAAATAATACTTTACACGGTTCCAGTTCATTAATCTGTGACAAGTATTTTTTGTTTGTTTGTTTGTTTTTACATTAATATACATTTGCCAGAACGCACACACATATCGGGTTTTATTCTGACAGTCTTAGCGGAAGTCCTGTTGTTATCATTTCTGTTTGACATTAGCAGAAATGAGAAGCTAACAGCAGGCGAGAAGTTTTCTGCTGCAGTTTAATAAAGTCGAGGCAGGAAAATGTATTGAGTCGTGGGAAACCAAGTCAAATAGCAGATCACAGAATTTTTCGACACCACAGGTACGTGACATTTATATTTCTGGGTGTAACTAACTAGTTGCCAGCCGGTAACCTCGCTAACAAGCGGGCTAGTAATTTCCAGAAGTGCTAGCTGACCAGACGTTAGCCTAGCATGAGCCATCTGCTTCGAGCTGAACGTTGGAAACAGTTGGGACGGCCATGTCTGCAATACAGACGAGCAAAATGCAAGGTTTTCTGTTATTCAAACTGTGCATTAAAACTAGAAGGATGAATATTTCTTTAATTAACTGGCGTTTCTGTTGTTTATGCGACTAATGATTATAAATAACTTAATTTCTTCCTCGTGACACTGTTGCTGTCACCCAACTGTCACCAACCGTGATCCTGCCTCCTGCGCACCAGCCAATGGAATCGCTGAAATCTTTGACTGACGTAGCTCTTAGCCAATAGCAACCCCACAACAAATATGACGGCTCTCCTCTCGTTTCTCCACACAGCGGGCGTCTCTTTCCGGCGCAGTACGCTGGGATGCTGATGCTGAGGAGCCTCTCTGATCTGTAGCATCATTAAATCTCAATGTTTGTCGACATGTTGTATTGTCTGAGGCTGCAGCACTGTGTTGACCTCTGTCTGGGCGGCCTGCTCTTGTTTCTAGCGGGGCTGCAGCAGGTGGAAGCAGCCGCCGCCACGGAGATGCCCAACTTGAACTGGAAGCCGTTTATCTATGGAGGGATGGCCTCGATTGTCGCAGAATTCGGTACGTGATGCACCACAACATGCAGACCTCGTCGTCATGCATTTTTTTGACTGTATCCGTTGTAATGTCACGGTTGTGCACGTTTTATGCAAATGCTATGATAATCGTTAGAAATTTGCAGCTGTAGGGACGCTCTGCAGTGATGGTAACACTGACTTAAAAAGGGGAATGATGTATGCTGCTGAATAAACATCAAAGCTATGTGGTGCAAATTCTATACATCCTCCTGCTACTGCAGATGTACAGATATACAGTAATGCTGTTGGGACAACATGCAGTCATCTGGCACTTTGCCCCACTCTGTGTCTCTTACGTGTTTTCATTGTAGTTTGAGCCACTGACTCAGATTTTCTGGAAAACTGATATTTAGATCATCTGCTAGGTGGAAAAAATAAAAATACATTTACACCACTTTAATTTGGAGCTCTTTTATAGTCAAGAATAAAACATTTTGTCCCCTATTCTGTATTGCTGTTGCTTTCTTTAAAGACATAGACAACAACAAAAAATAATAATTCCAATATACTGGTCGGTGTTTCAACATGTTAAAATCTTTCAAAGTGGTGCGATCCACAGTGGAGAAAATGCTCTGATTAGTACATTTCTGGACTAGTTGCTGCATGTTATTCTCCATGGTTTCTATCTCTTTCCACTGCCACTATGAAAAATGGTTAAAAAAAATGTCCAAAAAATGAGTCCTTACAAAATCCTTCAAATGGATCTTGTTTTGACTAGCTACCTGACTGTGAACTTTTTTGGTTAAAAACTACAAGACACAGTACACTTGCAATTAGGGATAGACCGATTAATGGCCTGGCCAGTTATCTTTGCTGATGTTTGGCATTTCTCTAATTATTTGTATTTTTATTGACCGATTATTGATAAATTAAATATGCTACTTCAGGTCTGATGCAGCCTCTTCTCTTGTCTGTAGGCACTCTGTGGTCTCTGAAATGTCTCTCAAGCAGAAACTGCAAAAACTGAACAAGAAACACAAGCCGTTGCCACAAACCAGGACATTAGCTACTCTCACAGTGACTAAGGCTATGCTAGCAGCTAGCGGCTAAGTTAAAAGGCAGCCACAGATTAAAGTGAAACAGAGTCTGGAAGACAACAATTAATAATTCTTTAAGATGTGGACTTTAATGGGCAATTAAAGTGACTGAACAATAAAAGAAAATAATGAAGAGCAGGCTGAACTGCTGGAAACAAACGGATCAATCTCAGTCGATCCGACATAAACACAAGGAGAGCATTATAATTTAATTTTTCTTTCCATTTTACATAATAAATTATAGTCACCCTTATTAATGAAGAAGCTTAGTTATGAATGAAAGGTTCTCTATCACATCCTTTTCAAACATTACATGTAATGTATTCAGTTTACAAATATTGTCCCCTCTTGATCACCAATAATTGGCATCGGTATTGGCCTTAGAAAACCCATATCAGTCTGTCCCTACTTGCAATGCATCCTCTATGCCCTTTGCTAACATTTTTGTTGACTTATTGTTATTTTCATTCTCAGGCACCTTTCCCATTGACCTGACTAAGACCCGGCTGCAGGTCCAGGGTCAATCCCAGTATACGGAGGTGCGCTACAGAGGCATGTTTCACGCCCTCTTCAGGATCGGCAAGGAGGAGGGCATCCGGGCGCTGTACTCTGGGTATGAAACTGTTTGTTTAAGATTGAATTCTGTATCCAGTGATTGGGCGCTACTCATTTTCAGGATCAGAGCTGTAGTGTGATGTAAGATTAACATGTTAGCAGATATGCTGAGTCAAAAGTTCAAGTTTTTAATGTCACAAAGGTGTCTTTCTTTTAACCTACTACATCACCATGCTAACTGATGCAGCACAGCTAAGTTCTCTTCAGGGTTTCAGATTTAAAATCAGCTGTAAGAAGCATCTCCTGTTCAGCAGTTCGTGTCCTGGTGATTCTCTCTGAGCTAAACAGAATCTCAACTGAGGTTTATAAACCTGTAGAGCTGTGTGTTAGCAACCACACTGAACGAAGCTGTGTAAACTGTATGTGTTGTGTTGCTGTAGAAACCTACATGTATTCAGTTGGTGATGCAGAAATTGCATAAATATGCTTTATTTTTCATCCTGATTTGCTGCCAAGTCTGTTTTACACTACTGGTACTGCAGCTAATAGAACACAGATTAGAAAACTGATCAGTCAATTACTGTTTCTTACAGAGAATAATAAATCAGTAACATTAATTTCATTTTAATTTGGCCAAAACCTAAAGTAACATCCTGCATCATGAGACAGTGTCAGACTTGTCATGTTTAAATGTATGAAATTTAAAGTTTAACAGCTCTAATGTGTAGCTGTCATGTTAGAATGAAGCGGCTGCATTTCGATACACTGAGTGGGAAAATAAATACACAATTTACTGCTTTTTATTGTAATAAATTTTCTTATTCTTCTATTATAGCAACATGTTCTTCTGACTGAAGTAGGCGCCACATGAACGGCCCATTTTGCGTAGAAAAAGCTTTTATGTGCTCAGAACCTGATGAAAAAAACCTGATTAATAAAGAAAGCTGACCGTCATGATCATCGCTAATTGGGATTTTAGTTTGTTTTATTTTGCTGCCGCAGTGTTGTTTCATAGTGTTGCTTTGCATGATACTTTATTGAAATGCTGCCACTTAATCAAGTAAAATCCACTTTAGTAATTCAGATTTTGTACAGGAAACCACAAAAATATTATTGGGATCCTTAGATGATTACTGAAGTGTCTTTTTTGTATGGCATATTGCATTTCCATCCATTCAATTGTTCCTGTAAATACAATTTACAGTGTAAAGTAGTGATGCTGGATGTTGGTGCCATCAGTTACAGAACATTAAATTCATGAGTTCTGTTCAGTTTGTGTACAAAATAGAACATACAGAGGTTGTGATTGAGCATTATATGGATATTGGCGTTAATCCATTCTGTCATTGCAACATGGATTAACCCTGGACAGTGTGTTCTGTTCTCACATGCTTTGATTAATGCACATCTGCTTGAAAACACTGTATCTTCAGAAAAGCCTGAAGAGCTCTAATATGCCCAAAAACTGGACTCAGCTTGAAGTTTCAGAATTAAAATCAGAAATACTTCATTGATCCCCGGGGGGGAATTGCTTACATTACAGTTGCTCCCATTCAAAGTCTTAGAAATATAAAAAGTACAAAATATATAAATAAAAATAAGTAGAAAAAATGTACTGAAAGTAGATACAGTATAAGCATGAATGTAAAATGTGCATTTCCTAAGAAAATCGAGTGCAAGCATACAGTGTACAGTTTCTGCACTAGAGAGTCTTTTTTCCATGTAGTCTGAACACAGTCCCAGATAATTTGTTGTTCCCTGGCAAGAAAGCTTTTAGTTTCTGTTAAGGAAATGGAATTACTTCTTCTTTCTACACACTTGCTGAAGAAACAGCATGTGGTCAGTACAATATGCAGTAATGAGCTCTGCTCACAGAGCTGCTACACTTTGTGGGTGGCTGAACTGTGATAGTGCTGAAGCCAAACTACAGATTTTAAAGAAGCCCAGTGGGACAGCAGATGTATTCCATTTTGAAACGAGATAATAAGGAGCTTTTCCTTTGACTTTTAACGCAGTGGGTGTGAATCAAGTGTTTCTTTTCTGCAGTTTTTAAGATCTGTGCTTCTGAGTAATAGACACTAAATCTGGATTTTAAAGTCCTCAATAAGACTGAAATTTAGATGTTTTGCCTTCGAAGTCACATAAATGAGAAGTTCTCCCTCCTCTGCACTTGACTTCAGTTCCCTGGCTAACAAACTTGTTTCCGCCTCCTCGCAGGATTTCCCCCGCTCTATTGAGACAAGCCTCTTACGGAACAATCAAGATAGGAACGTACAACTCTCTGAAGAGGCTGTTTGTCAGTCACCCAGAAGGTGGGTGTCACTATTTTTACCTCTATTATCCTGTCTTCTGCCTTTCTGCTCGCCTCACTTATAAAGTCTTTCATCATAAGAGTCTAAAATCCCAGTCTGCCATAGGGAAGGACACTTTTTAGTTCAGTCAGTCTCATAGAACTACTGTGAAATCTTGAAAGCATTTTCAACTACACCTTATTAGTCTGGGTAAACATTCCCAGACAATCGGCTAAGCATGACATCTGGCCAAACAGTGAATTGTCAGATGTGGTTTGAGTGATACTGACAGCATTTTAAATCTAGTTTCATATTTTTATTTTCAGCCCTCACATGCTTTATGCTGATGCAGTCTGCTGCAAGCTTTATAACCCAACCAAAACCCCTGTGACCCTCCAGGACTACAGTCAGCCAAAATACTTACAGCCAGCTTGGGTTTCTAATGAGAGCAACAACCTTTAACTCTCTGAGGCCCAAAGCCTGCAGGCAGGTTTAGAAGGCTTGTTGTCCGTTTTTTTAATGGCACCATTTATCAGAGTAAAAAAAACGTAAAAACATTAAAAATCGTCAGATTTACAACTTTCCAGTGACCCCAGAACTACTCACCTGTGGTATGCGGTACAGTCAGAAAAATTACCCAGATACACATTAAAATTGTGATATTTCATTAAAATCACTTTAGTCTATGTCTCATTCAAAAGTCTAGCCAAAACAAACTGTTCTATCTTATCAGATTCTGTAAAAAATAGAATTCAGTGCTTCTTGGTGCAACCATGAAGCCACAAGTGACTCAGCTTTGACAAACACACAAGACAGAAATTCAGGGACTTTTCGGCTGAACTGCAGGTTGTGTTTAATCCGAGCAAAGAGGAGACAAGTATAAATCCCAAGTCTAAGTAGTAAAATATCAACAGTATGTACAGCCACCATATTTTTTCCAGTGTTGGTAACACCTTTGGACACTTGGAAAAATGTTGAACATGATGATTTCAAACATTTTTAACTTTTGTAAAATAAGTAATCAAAGAAATTCTACTTTTTTAATTTCATGATTAACATTGTCACTGTCACACTGCAAAGGAGACAGTTCTGACACTGCTGTGCTGTTTCCACAGAGGTGCAGGACTTTAAATTGCAGTAAAATGAGCCCACAGTGAGGACAAATGCGACAGGAGCAGAAAATGCCCAGAAACTACTCTGGGTTCAGAGGTTTAACTGATGACCAGCTTAGTAATAACAGCAAAAAGTTGGCAGCAGCAGCATTGGAGTCATTTTCTTAAATTTACATTTTAGCGTGTAAACTGATGCTCCTGTCCACCAGCATAATCTTTACTCCATAGAAGGTGACATAAAAGTTCCTGACCGTGCAGAGATGGTGACAGAGTAGCAAATGAGAACGCTGCTATGTAATAGCTTTATTCTGTATTGGTTGCTAAAGTGATGAATAAAACCCAACATGCACCGTAATTCAAAAATGCATTGCATCATGAGTGTGACAGTTTAAATATTGAAATAGATTTGAGAATATGGCTCCATTGGGATGAAAACAAAACTTTCTATCCTGTCAAGCTTGGAGCTGTTAATCAAGATAGAGTGAAACTAAACTGCACTCAGATGTTTTGCTTTAATTTGGTTTTTATCCCAACTAGTTTGAGCGTGTAGCAGAATACCAGAGAGGTTTTACATTAAAGTGTCGAATAATCAACTAAGAGAACGTCTCCAAAACGGTTCTTAAACCCTTTTTGCTTTCAATGCGTCTTTGTTATGTTTTTCATAGAACTGATATTGTGTGACCATATTTCTGTTGCATTCTGCTTCTTGTCATTGCTTTTCCTTTTTTCCTTTTCCTTCTCCGACAAGGCTGTTTGGATTCAAACAGCCTTGTCTGCCTCCTCTTTTCTTAGTTTATTTTGGGAGGCTTTGCATGCGGACTGGATGTTTTGGTGTCAATCAGCCGCATTACAATGGATGAAAAAGGGTTAATGAAATCATCTTTTGTTGTAAATGACATCAAGTACTAAATAAAGTATAGTCAGACCAGCTAACTGCACTTTCTGAGTCTGAGTTCTTACAGTAAGTAATGTGGAATCAGTACACAAACACATGAAGGTCACAGCAGTTTACCCTCGTGATAATTGGTGCTGTACATTTGTTTTCTCCGAATAGATTTCTTCTCAAAGGTTCAGTGTGTTCTGGCACTTTGTGTTGACCTACCTGGGAACAGAGCAAGGATGTTAACCTGCCGGCACTAATTTGCAAGCTAAATAAGAGGCAAAGTGCTTCTAGGAGGGAGCGAAAGAAGAAGGGAATATATAGAAATATGATATAGGAGACAGGCAAAGGTAATATGACTGAGTCAGGTTTTATTCTCACTGCACATTAGAGAGCTGATGTGCTTTCACCACACCCATCTGGCCTGGATCGGAGACTTTATAAACAGCCTCGAGCACAAAATTGTATTAATTTCACTGACCCACTAGTAAACAGATCTTCTATCTTGGAGGGAGACGTATGAAAACACTGAAATGTGTACAAAAAATGCTTTTCTGAAGTTACAGAGATTAAATTAGTGGAAATAAGGCATATTTAGTTGTCTGGACCTCAGGTGATCACTTCATCTTTAGTCACATGGGTTTGTTGTACATTTAGCGGTCCCTGAACAACACCATATAGTCACATTTCTTACTTTTAATCCCTCTCTCAGCTTTTTTATTTATCATTCAGTTCCTTCTGTGTCTATCGCTACCTTTCATTGCCTTTATTCATATGCTCCCTGTTTCCTCCCTTTTCTTTGTTCTCTTCTTTTCACTTTACTTGTTTCACTCCCTCTCTTCCCTTTTTTACATTTTCAACAGCATTTACGCCTAACATCCACATTACTGGTAATCCCATTTTAGTCAGTAAAATAATCTTGCATTTTAGCCTGACTGGCAGAAACACAGCCCTTTGGAAGCAATGCTTTGCGATTGTGTCTAAATGTGACAGTCTTACAGAACAAAACAGATGTCAGTCTCAACCACAAGCAGTTAATTCAACAGGGATAATGAGTTACGGCATAGGTGACCTTGTTGTCTATACTGCTGTGCAGTTAAGGAAATCTCTGGTCTTCCTTATCAACATTTTGGATTTTCCACTGTAGTATTTTTTACAATTAGATAACCATCCTGCACCAAAAGACCAAGTGTACATGAATTATCATGTAATATATGTGTATTCGTATGTATAGAGATCAATTATGAAACAGTGGTAAATTTGGATGGACATTATTTTCTTCATAACACTGTGTATAAAGGGTTTAGTTTTAGTCTGTTAATATTAAGATATCGATTATATGTGTTATATTCTGATGATATTGTTAGCACTGGTCATGTACCAGACATTAAGTTTCCTTCTCCTCAAACACTGATGAGTGAGCTTTTCAAATGTGTCCGCACCAATGCATCATGGTAAATTTCATGTGCATTTAGTGAACTGATTTATATACAGTCAGAATAACAGTTTTCATACACTTGTATTGACAATGTCAGTGATCAGCCACAACATCCTGACCACTGACAGGTGAAGTGAATAACATTGATCATATTGGTTCTATGTGCTGTTCTGCTGGAAAACCTTGGATTTTAACATCTGTTGATGAGACTTAGACACCCAAATAAACATTGTCCCACAAGCACACTCCACATGGAAATCCCAAATGTCACTGGCCTACCCCCGCAGGAAAATGCACCCCACCACATGGAAACAACATAGAAGAATCAGGAACATGTTGAGGAACATGACAGTCAGCCAAGAAGTTGATTTGGCCTCCAAACTTCCTAGACCTCATTCTGATCAAGCATCAACAGGATGCAGTGGAACAAGTTGGATTGACAGAGGCTCCACTGCACAACCCAGAGTACCCAAAGGATCCAGTGCCAACGTCCTGGTTCCAGACCCCATAGGACACCCTGAGAGGTCCTCTTGTCCGTCCATGTCCAATGGTTCAGAGCATTTTTGACAACGTAAGGGGGACCAACACAATACTAGGCAGGTGGTCGTAATGTTATGCCTGATCGGTTTATATCAAGGCAATCTTGAATTTCCAGTGACTTCTATAATCCCTAATTGTCTATGAAGGAATTAATGAAACATAGGCGTCTTTGTCAACAAAAAACAGTCATGCATTTATGTATTTTTTTTTAATAGATTTACTATAGGTCTTCTGGAAATGTGACAAAATCTACTGAGTCAAAACTATACGTCCAGCAATGATAATATTTGGTTAAATGTCTTTTGGCCATTTATATTCAGCCTTTTTCTGAATATCAGTATTGTTTATTTTACTCTCTGTCTGTTGTTACTGGGGTCTTGAGCAAAGTCCCACTTATAGCTCTGTCTGATTGGTTACATGTCATGAGTAACAGCCAATCAGCTCTAAAGGATAACTGTTGAAATCCATCCATCATCAATTAATGTCAGCATGTTTTTGGACTGTGGGAGGAAGCCGGAGTACCCAGTGAAAACCCACACACACAGGGAGAACATGCAAACTCCACACAGAAAGATCCCAGGCGTCCTAAGTGGGACACGAACTGGGGATCTTCTAGCTGAGGCGATGGTGCTAACCACCGAGCCACCGTGCAGCCCAACTGTTGAAATACTCTCTTTTATGTAAACATACAGAAAACAAAACTAAACAAAGGCATTTTAAAATAGGATTGTGTCGGAGTTTATGTTTCTCTCGATTTTTAAATATTATTGGTCTTGTTGATTACTAATAGTATCTGCTCTGTAAAACACATCGTTCGACTCCTAAGTCTGAATCTAAAAGAAAGACAAGCAAAGATGGAAACTGATGATGATTTGTGGTTACTGAGGCCAAACTTCACCTTTATGGTTTTGCCAAAATGCAAAGCTCTCTTTTTTTGTTGACTGTTTGCTTTTCCAATCTGCATGCTCTGTGCCACGACGGTACCACTGTGTTTTGAATGCTTGTTTTGATACAGGCTTGGGTTTGCCCTGTGGTTGTGGTGGGATCGAACATCCGTTGCCCTGTCCATAAAATGAGCGGCGTGAGGACCGCCACACTAACTGTTGGTCAGATTGATCAAGGATTTACTGTAACTATTGTTCTAAACTCTAATCCATTATTCTTATTATTTTGTCTCCTCCTCCTTCTTCTTACTCCATTGTAGACACCATACTAGGTCACTACTAATGAGATCCACCACTTGCTAACACTGACAAACTCTGCCGGGGCTAATTTGCTTAGAATGGTTACTGTTTGTTTTAAGCCAACGTACACAATGTGCCATCAGTAAATCTCAGGTTTGTTTTGATCTGCATGGTGTGCCAGGTGGGTGGAGTAAAACAAGAAAGAGATGAGAAAGTTTAGACAATTTAAAGGTACACTCCACCCATGTGGTGTTCCACGTAGGTTAGAGCAAATATGACTACTTATATGATAATATTATTTTGTACAATGATTGCTTAAATTCCCACAAAACTGTGGATTTCAGTACTGCATACTTGTAGGGAGCTCACAGTAGTAGACAATAAGTTCTGAAACTAATTGTCTGTCTGTAAAATAATGTGTTGTCATTCCTAACTTTCTGTTCAAAGTTTATAGTGATCCTCAATTTATAGCTTTCCTAGAATTAAATGAAACTTAAATTCTAATTGTAGAAGTTGTTTCTCTTTACGTGAGCTCTTTAATGTGTCATTTTTACAAACTGCATGTGAGGTACAAACCTCACATGCAGCTGTGAATGTGCTTTAATCGGTAAACACTGTTAAGTTGTCTTGAATATAGTGACTCATCAAAATCATTGGCTATTAACATGCTTTTTAATAACTGACGAGCAGCTTGTCACAAAATTAGCACTTTTAAAGCTGTTTGTTTCCAGATGTTTGTATTAAGGCATATTATGTTGAATAATTCCAGAAGTATGATACAGTTTAACAGGATTTTTGTGCTAATTACACAGATGTTTTGTCCTAAACAAGATCCACAAGCGTATTAAAAATGACACAGAAAACAGCAGAGAGCATGCATGAGAATTTAACAATCTCTGGCAATAGCCTACCTACCCTCTAGACATCTCTAAATAGTAAATAATAATCTCAATAGCATTTGTGTAGCTTTGATTGCTTTTGGCTTTGTATAAACTAATACAAGTTTTTGTCTCCTTTGCGACAGATGAGACGATGGTCATCAACGTCTTCTGTGGTGTCGTGTCTGGAGTCCTGTCCTCCTCTCTGGCCAACCCCACTGATGTTCTCAAGGTGATTCCGAACGCTTTAACAACCACAGGGCAGAGGCTGATGTTGCTATTCATTAATCTGTCAAAGCACTTCCTAGTCATTTAGTAACCCTCTGAACTATAAGCAGTTTCTGGGGAGTTTTTGCTCACTGTGGTTCATTTTTCACTGCACAGAACACTCAACTTTACGACAAAATAAACGTGTTTACAGCCTTGAACAAGAAATACTTTTGCTCTCTTTAGTTAATTTCCTCATTCGTAACAAAAGTACATGATGGTGAATGTTTAGATAACTTACCAGTTTAAAATTGCATTCAGGTTTAAAGTAATGCACAATTTTCAAAAAGGCTGTTTCAGCTTCACTCACGCTCCATGTCTGTTGTGGATCAGCTGGTAGTTAGAAGGAACCAGGCACTGCCAAGATGATGTTGTAAAATATTGTAAAAGCAAATGTCTGTTTGCTTCTTTTATGTCTGTCTGTTCCAGATCAGGATGCAAGCTCAGGGCAGCCTCCTCCAGGGCAGCATGATGTCCAACTTCATCAACATCTACCAGACAGAAGGCACCAGAGGGCTGTGGAGGGTGAGTGCTGGATTACTCTGTGTAGCCATTTTACGTATGCAATAAGGGTATTGTGTGCCAAGATGGTGCCACATTCATTCCATTAAAACTGCTCGACAGGTTCATACACCTACAAGTTTATCAGGCTTTCATGCTATGGGACTTAGAATATATTATGACTGTGAGATCTTCTCTGGCTGAGATCAGATGACAGATACATGGCATGAAAATGTTACTACTGATGCAGCTCTGTGTGAAGTTTCCATTTCTATTGTACCTAAAGACTGTTTCTGACACTTCATTCTGAATGTCTGGCAAAACTGAGACCTAACTGGTTCCATTTGTCACTGGTTTTTCAGTCATTTAACAGCAGGTTATAGTAAAGCTGCCAAACCAAGATAATAAGATTATTAATCCTGAAGAAGATCCTTGTGCCATATATTGCTCAGAAAAAACTAAACGACATAACATAAGAAATGCAGGGTCTAAAAAGTAGTAAAGCAATTAGATATAAGTAGGATACAGTTCTAATTTTAAAAAAGCATGCTACAATAAGACCACAATAGAAGAGCAAAAAGTAATGCTGGCAATTAGACTGTGGTAGTAAGTAATAATACACATGATAATGAAGTATGGCACCAAAAAATGAGTTGAAAATAAACCAAAATATTGCACATTACATTGACAATGATGTAGATAAAAGTGAAATATTGCACACACAATCAGAATGTTGCAAATAACAATACAATGTTACGCATGATAATAAGTGTTACACATGAAACTGAGAAATTACACCTGAGAGATGAATATATGAAATATTGCACATTTAATGAAAAATTAAATACTACACATGATACTAATAACTAATATTGCACAAACTGTTGGAAAGTAATATTGCAAATGATATTATAGTTTAGATCTAAGTGTCCAATGTTTTAGTTGTTATAAAATCTTTAAAGCAATAGCTACATTTATATTAGGGATGTCCCAGTAAAGGTTTTTTGGCCCCGATCCAATCCAAGTCATTTAATATTTAGTAACTGCAATTTTGTGAGATAATACACACTTCAAGTATTGTAGATTAGCTGTCGTACCTGGTTATGTCACTACAGCCTCTTATGTAATACTGTAGCCACCAGAGGAGGGGGTCATTTCCATGTTGGCAGACAAGAAACATTGTTTAGCTAGTAGAGAAGCACCAAGCAAAGTCTTCTGTGACGCTTAATGACCACCGCACACATGGTCACCAAAAATGGTGTGCCTATAATCGTCGCCTTTGTGGCCTGATTCATGCGTCTGGGCTTAAAAAAGTAATATCAGCAAAGAACAAATGTCCAGTGTGCGCATTTTGCCTTATAAAGTAATCAATCACTTGTATTTATTCTGAAAATTATTTAAATTCATGACGCCTGTGTGACAGCAGACCTAAACAACAGATCAGTTGAAATTGCTTTGACTGGTACTGAACCCACCCTTCGGATGAGCATTGAGACATCCCAAATTTATATTATTTGGAAAACTGTAAATACTTCTGTTTTAGTTGTCAGGCAAACAATGTAGTCTGTCGGAAGCCGCTGCTCTCAGCAAGGAAGAACTCAAAGCACACAAATCTCCTGAAAAAAATAATAGTGCACTTTGCTTGATGGACAGACTAAACTACCAAGATAGAAGATATTCAGAGGTGTTGAAAGACTTAGTTGCCTTTGGAGAGTCATTTTAGCTTAGCTTAGCTCTGCACAAAGCCTGAATCCCCTCTAAAATAAAGTTACATCTTTGTCTGAAATTATTGTGTCTTGTTTGCTAATATAAGTTGCCTGTACTTTCACTCAGCTCTGTATTTTGAGTCGTACTGTCCACTCAAACTTCTCTGGTTCGTCCTCGTCTTCCTCAGGGCGTCATCCCCACCGCACAGCGAGCAGCCATCGTCGTCGGGGTGGAGCTTCCCGTCTATGACATAACAAAGAAGCACCTCCTTCGCTCAGGCCTCATGGGAGACACCATTTTGGCACATTTCATGTAAGATTCCATGTCTTTCCTGAACTACGAAGCAAGTTTGACATATTCAGACGGTTTTTTTTGTGCAAGTCAGCTCGACAGAAAGTAAACCCCAGTCAGAGATAACAGGTTTCATGAAGGTGGTGATTAACTTTCTTTTTTAAATCAGGTTTTCCACTTCAAACTCTTCTTCTACACAAAATGAAACAATTGTGTGCAGCTTCTTCAGTCAACAGGTTGTTTTAATGGAGACAAGGAGCAATCTAAAATACTGCAAATGATGCCAGAGTGGACTGCTGGTAGAAAACTGTTAATCGTGTGTTGATATATTTATTTTACTCATCAGTACAGCTGCTTATTTCTAACTGACTGCTCACATTAGAGCTGTTAAACTTTAAACTTCATATATTTAAACATGACAATACAATGAAGTGCTTTTAGGTCTGACACTGTCCCATAATACAGAAAATGACTTTAATTTTTGACCAAATCAAAAACTTAAAGTGAAATTAATGTTACTGATTATTCTCTGAATCAAAGATCTAGCAGGTTAAAACACCTTCGTAACACTGCAAACTCTGACTTTAGGCTCAACATACCTGCTAACCCACTAATCTTGCTTCACAGTCCACAAACTTGTTTATTCATTGGCTCCATGTGTTTGTACAGTTCTAGTTTTACGTGCGGCTTGGCGGGAGCGCTGGCCTCCAACCCTGTAGACGTGGTCCGGACCCGCATGATGAACCAGCGGGTTTTGTCTGGGAGCCCCATGTACAAAGGAACACTGGACGGAGTGATGCAGACGTGGAAGAACGAGGGCTTCTTTGCTCTCTATAAGGGATTTTGGCCTAACTGGCTGCGACTGGGGCCTTGGAACATCATCGTATCCTTAAAAAAAGACACCACGGAGAAATCAGACCTTTGATCATTTCTAGCTGTTAGAAAAATTAAAAAAACAGGAAAAGCTTTGATTTGTCCAGATATACTGTGAATAAGGCTTTGTCTCAGTAGCATCTAGTGATATGAAGATATAATGAGATGATATCTGACAAACTGAAATAGTTTTGTTTTTAATATTTCTGCTTGGTAAATCATAAATCAGTTGCAAGACCGCTTCATGACGGAAGAGTATTTTCAGATAACATTTACATTAATTGTTAGACAGGTTTTATTCAAACATTCCTGTTTTTCAGAAACTATAATATTTAATTTCATACATATATTGATTACTGCATTATAAAATAATCTTAATGGGTTCCAGTATGTTAAAAATAAAAAACACCTTATTTGTACTTTTGCACCAAGCACAGTCAGATTTTGAACAACCTGAGGCTCTAATGTAAATGAGGCACCTGTAGCCTCAGTGAATTCAGGATCCTGTACATTTCCACAGGTCTAATTTAATCATAACAACACTGTCAGGTCATACTCGCCACTCTGTTCTTTTAACTTGTTTTTCAGTTGCCAGCTCTCTCTTCTTGCTTTTTTTGGATTAATTTAAAGCTACAGTCAGCTGAACTTGACAATTACTCTACACACGTTTCACCGCAACACTTAATCATTTGTTAACCCTCTGAACCCCATACAGTTCGTAGGCGTTTCTTTGTTCCTGTCACATTTTTCCTCACTGTGGGCTCATTTTTCACTGCAGTATAAAGTCTTTCACTTCTGTGGAAACAGTAAAGCAAAGTTATACTGCCTTAAATCATGAAAAAATGAAAAAGGAAAGTTGAATTTCATTGCTAATCCATTTTACAAAAGTTTAAAAAACTGCAATCAACATATTAAACATATTCTAGTCCGTGCAGGTTTTACCAAAACTAAAATATGATGACTTTATATGTTTTTAGATATTTTACTGTTTAGATTTTCAAACTGTTTCTATACCTAACTCCTGTCTGCTCTGTAAACACAGCGTACACTTCAGTCGAATAGTCTTGGTTACAGCTGAGTCAGTAATTTCATACCTGCTGGTGGGTTTTGGATTTCAGAAGGTTCAAAGCCTTCCAGCAGCTAAATGGGCATAAATGGGATTGAACTGATGGAGTCAGTGCTGTGGAAAAGTACAACCAGAACAGGTAACTTAACTCTCTGTCAGTGTTTTTGTTGCAGCTATTTGAATACCAGCTTTTATTTGCAAGTAAAACAATGGTGAACATCTACTGTTACCAGGTAAAACTCCTATTTCAGAGCGTCTCTCAGCGCATTAAGCACCTCCTGCTGTATACTGTTGTCTCCTTAACTCAGTTCTTAGTTCTTCATCACCTTCGAGCAGCTGAAGAAGCTGCCGTTTTAACGTGAGCAGGATGTGGGACTGCACCGGTCTGCTGGACTGTCACAGATAAGTGGAGTGTGAACACGGCAGCACCAGTATATTCACACTCCCTATAAATCAACACTGCTGGTACAACACCGTATCAGTCACCTGCCCCGCCGCTCATTAAAATCTGATTTCTTTTGGTTTTTAAGCGTTATATTTATTGTCACTGGTTGCTTTTTTTATTGCATTTTGAGGACGGCTGATTTTTGTCACCCTCACTCACCTTTGTCACTCCACAGGCAGCTAAATGTGTGTTTGTAGCAGAAGTCTGAAAGCGTGGATTCTCCCAAACGTTGTCTTTTCTCCTTATCAACATTTGCTGGAGAAAAAAATGAATAGAAAATGTATTTTAAAGCTTCTGCAGAATGTCAGGTCAGACCTGCATTGCTGTGCAGTTTGTGGCAGAAGAAGAAAAGAGCGCTAAATTTTAAAAGGGATGATGTGTTGAAATCCTGTATTTTAAAGGCATAGACACTGCATGAATTGTGCTAGGAAAGCAGCAAAATGTAACTTGAATGTTGAGACACTGCATGGAAGAGCGCTGCAAAATGGCAAGTTGACTGTTACAAGTAGTAGTAGTCAGAAAAGTAAAGGAGAATTCACACTGACAGAAAGGAGGAAATGAGCTGTGTCAAAAAAAATGTGTCTAGAAGAGTGTCGGTTAGAAATACTCCCAACTTAAGAACATTTGAATGAATCTAAGGCTGAGAAAAGTTTATTATTTTGTTCATTATTTATTTTTTGTTGGAAAAAATCTTTTTCTTGAGGCATAAGCTACGACCATCTGATCTCAAAAAGTCTGAACCAAAGTCTCTATCAACAAAAGGGAGACACATTTTTTTCTTTTATTTATTATTTTATTTTGAAGAAACATTTCAAAGCAGTCGCTCCCACTTGATGCGTGTTTTTTTTTTTCTTTTATCACCATAGAGATGTTTATTCTTGGCTTGGTTCACCTCCAGTCTGACTCAGTGTTCGGACGTCGCAGGTTGTGAGCAGTTTGCTGCCATAATGTCAATATTGACCCACAGAGGAGGGATCCGGTATATAATGTAAATGTCTGTACAGACTCATTCACACACAGAGGTGGATGTATTTTATCTTCGGCATGTCCAGGTGTATATACGATGGCTGTTTGAGCTACTTTTCCTGTTGTGTTCTCTGTTGTGCCAAAATGTGTTTCCACCAATTTCTTTAAAGGTTTTTTTTGCAGCTACTCTTGAGTTTTTGTAAAAAGTCACTGTAGTTGGAATGGATTTCTTAACAGCAGCATATGTGAATTTTATAAATCACATTCTTTAAACTCCACCCATATAAGCAAACGAAATGCTTTTGTTAAATATCCTGTATTTTTAATTCTTTATTGGTCCGTCGGTGCCATTTCAGACAGCTGTGTTGCTCCACCGTCTCAGATTTTGTTCAAAGTTTACTAGCTTGTTATTTTGGGACACAAAACTAAGTTCTGTTAAAATATTTTGGCAGATGTATGAGAATTTAATGGAGATAACAGAGTTACAAAATGCTTCCATGCTGTTTTCATGTTGAAATTCAGTCAACATTTCAATCATTTTGATCTCCTGGAAACAATTTTGTCTGTGTCCTCACCAAACTTAATGGCTGTCGGAGTTATATTTCTGGAGATACTGAAGCGTTAAAGTCATAATATTTTATAGAACTCAGTTTTGGGCCCCAGATAATGAATAGGTGAGCTCTGAACAAAATCTGAGATGGTGGAGCAACACATTTCCTGACCCTAATGGACATCCATAGATTATATGTTAACAAAAGCAACAAATAATTTGCAGGCGACCTCCACTCTTTCATCTACTTGAATCACCAAACATTTTATTAAGTTCTATTTTTCAAGTATTTTTAGTACTTTTACTTTTTTTAAAAGCTAAAAATGTGCTTTTTCTGGAACTTTACCTCGTTCTGGTTAACACATTTTTACAGCTGGTTTGTCATCCTGGCGGACATCTTTAAATGCTGGATATCATGTCATCAGATGTGTGTACAGAAGTATAGACAGATATCTTTCCTCTGTCGTAATGCTGCGAACTGGTTTAATAGAAAAGATGCTTAAACTGAACGGCTTCTACAGCTTCAGCATCTGATTGTTTCTGTTTGCTGGTCTTTGCTTGTGTCTCATGTGTAGGTCACATATTATAAACCAGTGTGGCTCCATCTTGGTCATACTCACCTGTATGTCTGCTCCATCTTCCTTTGGATTTTGTGAATGGGATTTTTTCTCAATAACAAACTCAGATGGCCATCGCAGCCATAGAAATCTGACAAACTGCCTTTTTTAAATTTATTGCAGGCCGACTGCAGTTTTAAATCCAAAATTTGACCAACAATGTCTTCCAGTATAGACGCTGTCTCCTGTGCAAATGTTGAACAGTCGCTAACAGAGTAACATACGTATTTCCAGGGAGATGTTGGTTAACTTCTCTCTTCTGTTGAGCTTTGGTTGGAGCGACTTTAACAGCATCTGGCAGCTTTTCCTTTTAGAACGACACATTCAGAAATGCGAAGATAAAAAACCAAACTTTTAAGTGTAGTTAGTTTTATTGTTTGATTTGGTTTGTTGGTTTCAAAGTCCACTTGTGGTTTTAAATTGTTGTTATTGGAACTTCTGAGAACGTCGTGTTCTTACTTGGAGTAGAGATACGTTAGTGGTATCCAGGGAAAGACTAAATTGTTTCCAGTTTATCTAAATGATCGAATGACTCCAGCAGTGGCCTAATTTTTTATTAACTGCCCTTGAAAATGTAAAAAATGCACCCAAATGCAATCTTTTGAAGCCTCTAACGTCAGCAGGAGTAGTAGGAGAAGAATTTGATGTGTAGCAAAATGCTGATCTGGACTCAGTCATAGGAGCACGAAAACTGGTGTACAGAGGAGTCTATACATGGTCTTTATATGTGTGAAGTTACAAGCTGCTTCCACATTTCAATCATTTGTATCTGCTGGAAACGATTTTAGAGCCACTGGAACAACATCTGGCAGTTTATCATGTTCTCCCATCAACAACACAATAGAAAATGTGAAGATGAAAACCATAATTGTCAAAAAAAAATGTTAAGTGTACTTCATTTTATTGTTTTTCCAGAGTAACTATACTCACAGGTCTCATTTCCAGGTCAGCTCAAAGCTACAAAGCTACTGAAGAGTTGTCCTGGTTTCAGAGTCCACTTTAGGTTCTGAGTTGTAGTTGGACTCCTGAGAACATCGTGTTCTTACCTGGAGTAAAGATAGTGGCATCCTGAGAATGTTGCACTGTTACAGCCTTATGCTTTACATCCATCACCTGCTAATTATGTTGTTCTGTGTTGTTATTGCTCCTCTGCCTCTTCTGTTGCCATACTGAGTGTACAGATGTTGCATTTCTATTCAGTCTACAAATTGTGCTTACAGGCCTCCATACTGAAGCTTGTATTTGTTTCACTATATTGGAGTGAAGGTGTGAGGGGAAGTAGCCTGGTACCTCAGATTTCATGCTTTCCTGAGCCATGTAGACCTTCTGAAGACAGAGTGTTATATAGTACTCAGGCACTGCAAAGTGTCATGATATACACTGTAATCCCACCTCATGTCTGAAACATTTACCTTCTTATAAACTGTGTGCCCAGGAATTCATGTTAGGTTTCTGTATAGTTTTACTAGCTGATAGATGAGCAGCTGGCAGGCGCAGAGTTGCTCCATGATTAATCCTAGGAGTAGGTTTAGGACTCAAATTTCAGGTTCAGATACAGCTTATGGTCCTTTAAGACTGTTGTGGAAACATCTGAAAACAAAGTGTGGTCTCTAAGGTCCATCCACACTGAAGCAACAAACGCTGCAGTGTGTTTAAACGCTGATAAACACATTTAGTAATGTTTAGAGTGCAGAAACAAGGGCTGAACAATTAAAAAGGGCACCTGGCCAAGTGCAATATCTGAATCACGGAAGTTTCAGCTTTATTAAGGTCAAATGTGTCGTATAAATAATATTCTCCAAATATAATGGAACATGCTTGTTTGATGCAGGTCGCAGCAGAAATCACATCACTTCTTCTGGTTCTAGTGGAATAGAAATTCTAAAAATGACCATTCTCTGTCAAAGTAATCAATGTTTTTTTTCCATATTGTGTAGCCCAGTCAGAAACCCACAGCTGGTCAACAAAACATGAAAGAGAAAGCCAAAACTGCAAAACATTCACGGCCTGATAATAGTTGACCAAGTGTTCGTTGAGTGCAGTCTTGGTCGACCAAGTTTTTTTGCGTTTTTAGTAATTACATGCATCAGACAGGAAAAGTAGAAAGTTTGGGGTTATTTAACAGTGATTCCTCGCTGCCCGCTCTGACAATAAATAGCTAGCCTATATTATTTTCCAAAATAATACACACTTCAAGAATATCAAATAATAGTACAAAGAAAAAGTAAAATATTAAAAAGTCTGCAAGTAGGCAAACAGAAAGCATTGCGGGGGTTTAGCTAGCAACGGGCACCATGACAAAGACTTTTGTAACCCTTAATGACCTCTGATCAGAGCTCCTGTGCTAAGGGCAAGCTGGAATTTACTAGGATGCTGTTCCTACATCCAAGCAGCATCAAATTATGTATCTGCTGACGAAAACAACAACACCAGCGCAGAAACAATGTCCTCTGTGATAAATTTGTATGATCAGTAATTCAGCTATTGATTAATTACATTGATAACACTGATAATCTTTAAAGAAATTGATTCAAAATTCATACAAATTCCGGGATTTTCCAGCGCTTTCAAAATCAGTACTGCTTTTACCGATGCCACTGCCACTTGCTTTGTGCACGTCCTCGTATAAAATTTTAATTTCAACGCTCATTATTACATTGTAAAAACTGTTTTTCTCAGGAATGAAGCACAGACTTAATGGTAATTCTAACATTGTTTCTCAGCCCTGCAATCAAACCCTTTCCTGATGCCCCTAAAATATGGTTAAATCATGAAATAAAATTAGCAAGGTTTCTGACTGTTTCAGACAAAACAAGCAATTTGAAGTGTTCATTTATGGCTTCTCTGATAGGCAGATTCTTTTCACTCTAAATTTCCATCGTTTGATGGAATTGATGCATCAAAAAAGATAAATATATGGCTGATTTCATCATTTTTATACAACAATAGCAGCAGAGTTGTTTTGGCATCGCAGCACGAATGAATGTGAATGGAAACCTGTTTGACCTGCTAATAGCGTTTTCAGATGTGTCCATATAAGCATATCCAGTACTGAACATCAACTATACATGTAGTTTTTGTCTTTCTTTTAAGGTAAAACGGCGCTAAATAAAAAAGGGAATTTTAAATACTGTTGATATCGTTTCAAAACTATTTCGTCATTCAGACTTAATGGACCCAAATTTGCTTTTGTCAAACATTTTCAGCTGAAATTTGTTTAAGAAGACAAATCTCAAAATTGTGAATCAAGCTAGTTGTAGAAGCTCTTTTGCACAATGTTGTGAATGTAAAGGCTGTTGTGATTCCTGGACAAGTCAATTATGAGGCTTTCTGTCTTGTACTAATTTATGAAGACACTCCAAACAAAGGTCAGCTCAGCCAAATTACATTTTGTTATTTAGTAATTTAGATGTGTTGGCCCTTTCGTGTGCTGGAAAGCCAGAAGCTGTAACTGACATTCATCTACTGATATTCATAAATCGTGTTTGTTCATACATTATGTTCTCCTGAAGAATGTACGGTCATGCCTGTGCACCTCAAGTGTTCTATCACAGCAGGTTTAATTCACTTTCTGTTCTATGTCACATGAACTGTCCAGCTTTTAAAACATCCAAAGGTTCTTTTAAACTTCTCTGCTCTGATCCAACAGCAGTTTAAGTCTGTGACTGTGTTGATGTAAAAGTGTTTTTTTTAGCAAATTTATTTTAGAACCTTCATTGGGATTGTGTATGTTCTAAGCTTATGCAGAGTTTTATCTGTTTTGTTAATTATCTGAAAGTTTTCCACTGTTTATGTTGATCTGATTTGACCTTAGAATGACCCATCTATTTATTTGACTAATGCTCAGCTGATGCTGCTTTTTCATTCCTGCTTTAATTTTATTTAAAAATTAAATCCTCACGTGTTTT
Source organism: Dascyllus trimaculatus (assembly GCA_024666655.1). Classification (NCBI taxonomy): domain Eukaryota; kingdom Metazoa; phylum Chordata; class Actinopteri; family Pomacentridae; genus Dascyllus; species Dascyllus trimaculatus. The sequence continues at coordinate 28,092,010 of CM045459.1, read as the reverse complement.
ATGTTGTGTGTTTTCATTTGAACTGTTACCAAATCCTCCGACTCAACCAATTCATTCCCTTCACCATCCCTCCCTTAAAGCAGAAGTAAAGTGTGAAAAGCACATTTTAAATCAGTTTAATCACTTGTATGTAAATGCAGAGCAGCGAAGCTCGTTGACATCAGAGGCCTAAATTAAAGGGATAACTTGACGCTTTGAGAAATGTGCTCAAAAAATGTGTTTTTTATGTTGACTTTGGTGTTTTAACAGTTTCTGGGTAATCTAGAAGTCAGATGCACAAACCAAAAATTGACATTTTTATCTACTAGCAGAATAAGAAGACAAGAAATAACATATTAATTAGTGTATTTTCCAACTTCAGAGAGATCCAGAGCAGCTGTTTCCCTCTTTTTCCAGTGTTTGTATCACGCTAAGCTAACCGGCTTTAGCTTCAGATTGAAAGCGCCGACATGAAATCTGTGTTGATCTCCTTATCTTACTCTTGTCGATTTCTTTTATGAGGTTTAAGACTTGATTAATCCAGAAGGTGATATAGCCAAGCTTACTTGCGTATCTTTAAAAAAATATTAGCTCAGCTGTGCAAATTTGTGGCTAAAAATTCACCAAAATTGAACCCAACAGGAAAAATTCATACAGATGAACTGAAATCGCCAGAAACTGTAAATGCTGTTGTTGCCATTCCTGCATCCTTTTATCAAAACATCACATCTCATTTAATCTTTTTTGTGGCCCAGTTCAAGCAGACACTGTAAACTGCTTATGTCGAATAGTCAGTAAATACCAACCGTGAGTGTTCGTTCTTGACAGTACTTCGGTTAACTGAAGGTTCACGTGCTAGTTTTGTCTGGAGCAGCTTCATCACCCAGTCTTCATCAGTAGAGGGACTTTACAAGAAGTCAACACTCAAAGAGATGCTATATTAACCTTTCAATCTGCTTTGTTACTGACAGACAAAAACCAGCTAGCTGCCTCATATAACATAGCAAACAGATGTCCTTTAAGCCTGAGTGATGTGACAGTTACCAAGGACATATTTATGTTAGAGTTATACTGAACAGCCTTAGACGCTAACAGTTTAGCTTTCACTCAACAAGCTGTAAGAGTAGCGGTGTGGTTTGCTAGCTAGTTAACATAATAAACAAGTTTGATTAGTGTAAGTGACGTCGTTTCTTTTACTGAAGGGTAAAAGATGGAGACTTTTTTACTTTTCAGTATTGCATCTCATTGATTGGGTCGCAAGAAGTCAAGAGAACAGATGCTGCGACTGACTTAACTGACAAACTAAAACCGGCTAGCTTCCTCATATAACTTAGCATACAGATGTCCTTGAAGCCTGAGTGACAAAACAGTTATCAAGGACATGTTAATGTTAGAGTTATTGAATAGTCTTTGATCCTAACAGTTTAGCTTCAACTGAGAAGCTGTAAGGGTAACTACGTAGTTTGCTAGCTCGTTAACATACTAGTAAAACATTTTCATTAGCACGAGCGATGCGTTTGTCACTTAAAACTAAAGATGGAGACTTTTTTTACTTTCCAGTATTGCATCTTATCCATAGGTAGCACGAAATCAAGAGATGCTATGATGCTAACCTTTCAGTCTGCTATGTTACTGACTGAACCAGCTAGCTTCCTTGTACAACATAGCAATGAGAGAAAGATGTCCTTTATAAAGGCATGTTCTTGTTAAAGTTATACTGAACAGTCTTAAATGCTAACACCCACTTTCAACTGACAAGCTTTAAGAGTAGCTATATGGTTTGCTAGCTAGTTAACATAGCAAACAAGTTTGATTAGCATAACTACAGGGTGTTTGTCACAGGAGAGTAAAAGATGGAGACGTTTCTTACTTGCCGGTATTGCGTCTCATCGACTAGGTAGGTATGATGCTAAGCTTTCAATCTGCCATTACTGACAACTGACTAAAACGGGCTAACTTCAGTTAGCTTAGAGTTATACTGAACAGTCTCTAACACTTTAGCTTCCACTCAACTGACAAGATGTGAAAGTAGCTATCTGATTTGCTAGCTGGTTAGAGTGAAGACACCGCTTGACTCCACAACATCGTAGCTGTGACTGGCACTCTGCTGCATGTGCTGCTCACGTATTACGATGGAGTCCAGGTATGATCTGCTGGACAAACTGTGATGACACCATTTTTAATTCATCCCGTCCTCTTTTTTTTTTCCAGTAAGTTCTCCTTGCGACTTGGAGGACCACGGCTCAATGTTCTGCCACATAAAGGACTCACAAAGACTTATTATTATTGTGCATTTTGTGGTTTCCATCGAGGATTCTTTGAATCTACACATCTATTTTCCCTCTGATATTTGCCCCTTTTATGTTATTTTTCCTGCCTAAAGCACCTTTTTTTTGTCTCACGTCAAACAAAAGCCAATAACTGTTAAACTGATCAAATGAAGACGATATCGGTCCTCTTGATTAGCATCACTCCTTCTGATCACAGCATCAAAAAACACAGGGAAGCTGTTTTCTCTGGACATGTAGTATATTTGAGCAATTGTTCGGCTACTATATTATACTTTAAAAAGAAATTAGTCAGTTAAAGGCCAAAATTTTCATGTGTTTCAGCTCAGAGATATCAGTCATAAAGGTTCTTAGGCTAAAATGCTTTGAATGGAACTTGTTATTAAGTGCGTCTGTGCTGCTGCCTGACAGGAGAAGAAAATGTGAATATTTACTCTTCACCTCCTCTGATCATTTGCACTTGGGTGTCTGCTCAGCTTGTATCATTGAACTTTGTCACTTGTTTACTATATGAATTTCTACGGTGGAGGTTGTATAGGTTGTAAGTATAGAGAACTTTTTTTTTCTTTGACATGAATGGGTTTGGCTTTACAGAAATTCACTGTTTACTCAAATAAAATATATGCTGTGATTGTTTCTGTGGGTTTATTTAGTCTTTCTTGTATTGATACATCAATTTTGATATTCCATAGGTATCGCTATAAATATGCAAGCTTTCTGCTTTAGAATTTTTGGGCAAATCAGAGATGGTTGAGCAGACGTTGCTCTGAAAAACTGGTGTTTGACTCGTATGTTTTATTTTAGGATCAGCACAGCAGACATTATTAACCCCCCAGAATTGAAAAATGTACGTAGTTTTAAAGGATTTATACAGTTTGGTCAATGTCATGATACTTTCCCTGCTGTCACTGAAAGACGCTTTTTAAAAATAAAAGGTGAATGATTTAAGTTTCCTTGTAATTTTGCAAAAATACTGAATTTCAGGGGTTTAGATATTAAACAAATGGTAAATGGTCCGCACTTATATAGCACTTTATCCTACCTTAGTGGTATCCAAAGCACTTTACAATATGTTTCTCATTCACCCATTTACACACACATTCACACAGTAATGGCGACAGAGCTGCCATGCAAGGCGCTAATCTGCCATTGGGAGCAACTTGGGGTTCAGTGTCTTGCCCAAGGACACTTCAGCATGCAGAGGGGCCGGGGATCGAACCGCCAACCTTGTGATCAGTGGACAACCTGCTCTACCACCTGAGCCACAACCGCCCCTTATGTACATAAGAATGTATGAAACACAAAACATCTTCTTATACTTGCCACACATCAAATTCTACTGATGTTAGAGGTCTCAAAAATGGGTGATATATATATACACACACTTACAGGAACTTTGTGGGGCTCCAATATCACCCTTCATTTGAATTTTTTTCCATTTTCACCAGCCAGTAATTCAAACTTTGTCCTCAGCGTTAGCCATTTCAACATTTGGATCAGCTGGAGAAAATGTTGTCTGTGTCTTTACCAACTTAACTTGGGAGTTACATTCCTGGAGATGCTGAACCCTTAAGATGGTTTCTCTGCTAACATGCTCTTCTGACGGTGAAAATACAAACATTCCCAGGTGTGCAAACATGTGACATTCTCAAAATCCAGCCAAAATAATTTACAGAACTTAGTTTTTGTCTGCAGTGAACTCATTTATGAACACTGAGCAAAATCTGAGACATGTTTTCTGGATTCTGGCAACAACAAATGAGTCCACATCACCTTTTTGACAAAACAGCTAAAAAAACAGAACCCGGTCTTGCCACTTTTACCACACATCAAATTCTACTGATGTTAGAGGCCTCAAAAGTTGGTATTTTGGTGGATTTTCTTTGCATTTTAAAGGGCCAGTAATTCCATTCAGTCATCTGGATGAACTACAAACAGTTTTGTTTGTTTCCTCAGCAAATCTCAAGGAGTTATATTTCCGGAGATATTGGACAAGTAAAATTGCAGGTAAGATGTTTTGTTTGATGGTGGAAATACCAAAATGTACAGGTGTGGACACATTAATTAAAAAAAAATAAAATTGAGCCAAAATATTTTACAGGACTCAGAAGAAAACCTGCGATGGTGCAGAAACATGTTCCCTGGATTCTGTCTACTTAACCCGAACTGACCCACAAGGTGACAATAACAAATGAGTCCACATCCAACAAAACAGCAAAAAACTGGACCTTGTCTTGTCTTGTGCTAATTTTTTAACTTTCTAATTTGATACCGACATTTTTTTAGTTTTGGTCAAAAAAAGCAGCAGATTTCACTTGAATCAAAGTTAAATTCATTCATATATGTGTGAAACTTGAATTAATATCAGAAACCTGCTCTTGTTTCGTGGCAGGTTTCTCTTTAATATTTCCTCTGCTGAGACTTAGAGACAAATTTAGCATCTAAAAGTGAAGCGGACGAAAAGTTTCTTCACAATTCTGCACTGAAGTGCAGCAGAAAAGACTTCGTTTGAGTCCAACTGGCCTCAGGTGTGTCGACTCGTCACACAGCTGAACTGAGGTTTTATCAAAGCAGCAGAAACAAAGGAGGGAGGGACTGTTTTAGACTGAACCTGCTGCTGCTTCATGCACACGTTTGGATGCATGTAGATATATTTATATGTTCAGTGGAGCTTCAGCAGCAAATATGTTTGCTTGAGTTGTCTGGTCTCCAGTTTGTCAGTTTTGTTTTTAGTTGTTTTTCTGTTTTCCATAAGAGTAGGATCAGCCTACACATGTGTTTTAAGCTCTGAGGAGGTTTTTAGCAGTGCAGCACTGAGTTCTCTGTAACTTGCTGAGGTTTGATCTGGAGGCCATGAAGGAGGAGATCGCTGCTGCTGTGTTCTTCATGGCTCGGCTGGTCAAGAGATACGGTGTTCTGGATAATGACAGCAGGGAGCGATTCGCCACCGCCCTCACCTCCGTTCTGTTCGAGAACTACAAGAACCACTGGCACCCGAGTGCACCCACCAAAGGACAGGCCTACAGGTCAGGAACCCACTTCATAAAATACTTCAAACTGCACTGCTGCCTCTAAAAATGGGAACAGACAAAGTCAAAATGAACAACTTGTTACTGAAACTGTAGAAAACGAGCTCCATCAGGTACTGAGCAGCTGATAACCTGGACGTGTTTCTGTGTTTGAATAATTCACGAAAGACAACTTCAAAAAGTGCATTTTGATTAAAATTTGGAGACGTGACCTGCAGGTCAGCGGCTGAACTCCAAAGCAACTCACACACAGTATAAAAAATAAAATGATAAAATTATTTTAAATAGTTAAATAAATACATAAATAAATCCAGTTTTAAAAACACTTGTAGCAAGGATGTCAGCAAAAAATACCCTAAATATTGTGAAGCACTGCAATGTTCAAACTTTTTGGGGTGGGGGTGCAGAGAATCTGTGAAACGGACCATTTTTTTTAATCGATAGTTTTTCAACGTTTCAAAAAATGTTTTCCAGATGTTGTCGAGGCCTCAGTTGACAGAATGTTTCTAATACAGAATGTTTTATAAGGTTATGTGATGTGACATACTGAAGGTGGAACATATAAAACGCTCCTCTACAAGATGTTTCCACAATGTCGACAATAGAAGGATGTTCTCAATGCAACATTCAGAAAACGTTTTCAAGATGTTACTGAGAGCTCGGATGACAGAACGTTCTTTATAAGACCTTCTATTAACAAAGGTGAAACATTGTGTTTGCAATGTTGTGAGGATGTTTTGGAGATGCTGTTGAGGGAACACATTACGGAACCTACAGTGTTCCCACAACGTTCATATCATTACAAGATAACAAAGGAAGAACGTTCTCAGTGCAACAGTCTAACAATGTTATCACCAGACATCTGGGGATATCTTCAGTTCTTCTAGCTTTAAAAACCTCATTCTGGATTCTAAAAGAAAACTTCCACAGAAAATATTACTCATTAGTGCAGAACTTTCACATCTTTAGAATCAAAAAATTCCAGCTGGGATATCTGCCAATAAATTTGGCGAAACAAAACGAAGCAGAATTTGTCTGGTTCGTCCGTTGGTCCTAATGAAACCTGTCATCATGAGGTTAAGATTCCACCTGGTGGCAGCAGAACTCCGGTTCATCTGAGTGAAGAAGATCTCAGACTTCCCTAAATGTTGAGCAGCTCAGTTGAAAGAAGAATCTGAGCTATGCTCTGTGTTCCAGGTGTCTACGTATGAACAGAGTCCGGTTGCAGGACCCAGTTCTGCAGGAGGCCTGCGAGCGCAGCAGTGTGCACTACGAGGACCTGGGCCTCCCCCAGGAGCTGACGGTGTGGGTCGACCCGGGAGAGGTGTCCTGCAGGTCAGAACCCCACGGAGCGCACACTGGTTCTAGAATCAAGACAGATTAATTCAGTTTTTTTTAAAAAATATTTAATATGGAAGAATACTGTATAATTCAGTCTTTTAAACAGCATGACATTTCTGTAAAATTATGGTATTTTTAGGTGACCATAAACTGTAACTTGTAAACAAATTGCCTTTTTTTTAATGTGGACTTTTTTTTTTAACCAGTCATCAAGTACGTTTTTTGTGCTTTTACTATCTATAATTGAACAAAATGACAAAAATCTGAAAGTTTGAAAATAGTACTTTTCCCATCATTAATATACATAATTTTTCTTTCAAATAAGATAAGATAAGATACTCCTTTATTGATCCCCAGAGGGGAAATTCTGGTGTCGCAGTAGTACAGTCAGTGAAACAAACAGAAAATGAAAATAGATAACACAGTAAAAGCAAAAATACAACACTACTATATACAAATAAAGTGTCCATATAAGTGTCCAGTAAAGGGACAACAGCAAATGTCTGTAAAATAACATTTCAATACAGTAACTAATAAATCACAGTCAAACGTTATAGAAGAACAAATTAACATCTGAAAAGAAATGTTTGTGGTTTTTGGACTTTAATTACAGTTTTGGCCTTTTTTTTTTTTTTTTGTTTGTTTGGTTTTTTTTTTGTTCAACTTGTAAGTTGATTTTTATTTCTTTTTTCAGTGATTTTTACTAAGTATCACCTACACGTGAACAAAATGGGAATGGGAAAGATCTGTAAAACGGACCATTTTTCAGTCATCAAAATACATAATTTTTCTTTCAAATAACAAAATATCACTTAAAAAAAATTCCTTCCAGACTGCAGTGAGAAAAAAAAAGTTTCCGGTAGTTTTACTGTGCAGGTTTTTTCAGGTACGGTGAACACAGCGCTCCATTCTGCGTCTCAGCGGTGGACCAGCGGGGAGACGGAGAGTTTTCGCGTCGCATCCACGACGCCGTGGAGCGGGCGAGCCTCGACGTCCAATCAGGAAGCTCTTCGGATGAGGAGGAAGTGGGCGGAGACAACAGCATGAGCAGCAGCAGCAGCGTCCAATCAGCTCCCTGCTCTGCTGCGATCCCACCGACCAGCACCGAACCCAAAACCATCCCGACGGTCAGCAACCCCAACAGCGTCTACAGGGTGGGTCCCCACTATAGGAGCATGTTTAGGACTAAAAATGGTTTGTTTGGGCAAAATGTGTGTTTTGTTTCTTCGTCTTTGGTCTCTAAAAGGTCACTAATACAGGAGGCCCTCGGTTTACCATGGTTTCATGTTACAACGTTTCATGGTTATAGG